>OVBX01000613.1:0-25099 GCA_900406325.1 Erucastrum elatum
TTGTGTTTCCGTTAGGTTAGCTTCTTCTCTTGGTCGTGTAGGACAATGTGACACGAAGTGCTCCATCTTGTCGCATCTCCAACATTTAACTTTGGAGTAGTCCTTCTTGGTCTTTTCTGAAGCTTCTCGTCCTTTGTTATGACCATCAGAACCGTTGGACCTTCCTCGTCCTCTTCCCCTTCCACCATAACCTCTACCTATGCCTCTTCCTCGCAAGTTGTTATGGCTTCCACGACCTTGCACATCGTTCTTTACAAACATTAGCTTCGTTTGATCTTCATCCTGGGTTTCTTCTTTTATGCGTTCTTCGAAAGCCTTCAATCTCCCAACGATGTCTTCGAACCCCGTTGAATTTAGATCCAACACTTGTTCAAACGAAGCTACGATGTGAATGAACTTCGTTCTTGGAAGTCCCTTCAAAAACTTCTTTACCAA
Organism: Erucastrum elatum; assembly: GCA_900406325.1. NCBI lineage: Eukaryota > Viridiplantae > Streptophyta > Magnoliopsida > Brassicales > Brassicaceae > Erucastrum > Erucastrum elatum. Next base: position 436 of record OVBX01000613.1, read on the forward strand.
CTTTGGTTCTTCCATTATCTCTCCTAACGCAGCTGCTCTCGATGCTAAGCCTGAAAGTTTTACTGCGTAGTCATCCACTGTGTCTGTGTCTGCCATCTTCAGCTTGTCAAACTCAGACATCAAAGTCTGTAACCTCGCTTCTCTCACACGATCAGCACCTAGGTTACGGGATTTGATAGCTTCCCAAATCTTCTTCGATGTATCATGTTCTCCAATCTGAAGTATTAGCGCCTCCGGGACTGATTGAAATATTAGAGCAATCGCCGTATTGTTCTTCTTTGCATCGTTACTCCCTGGATCAATCGTATCCCAAACTTCGTATAAACGAAGCATCACTTTCATGCGCATCGACCATACGGTGTAGTTGGTCGATGTTAGCATTGGACATCGTATGTCCTTCTTCATCTCAAGACCTTTATCACGTCCTTGAGAAGTAATATCGTCTCCCATGTTTTTGATCGAATTACAACTCCTCTTGTAAACGACCTTCGAAACCTGGAGCTCTGATACCAATTAAAGATGCAAAAACACACAAGATATAAGAACTAGCACTTCTTATTAGATTTAGAAACTCTCTCAAAACTAAATCAATGTGTTTCGCTTAAGGGATGCAACATCTCTGCAACTCCTTATATAGGTCGAAGCTACATCTTAACCTAATAATAATATGGAAACATTCATAATCTCGATATGTTTTTCTTTTTCCTTAACCCATCAAACTTCACTTTAATGAGTTAACTTGCTCCTAAGTTAATTGGAATTATCCAACAGTCTTTTGGTCGTATAGATATCTATGGGTGATCAGCACTTGTTCCAATGTCATTTTTTCACCTACTCATTGTAAATTTTAGTTTCCAGTGATCTCTGAGGCGATAATAATTTCAGGTTATATACCATAAAACCGTAGATGTTTGTCCTCGTTTACTTGGCTTTTATTGTAGTATTCTATTGAGTTTCTGTAATGTGTATACATTGTTCTCAATTTTTATTACTTTCATATCCTTTATGTATGGTATTCATCGGGGTTTACAAATCCATGTAGCAGAAGAAAATTCTAAAAGGCTCCTAAAAACAAGCCGGAGGTAATGATGAGGATGGCTTCACTATTTTTCTCATCCAACTTCTGTTTGCGCAGCTCGGTCAATAACACGATTTTCAAAAACGAAATTTGGAGATGATCATGCAAAATGCTCTCAGTATCGTTTTCATCAACTTCTGATTTTTTTCTCCATCTAAAAACATTTTTCAAGGGAGAACCCAAAAAAAAAAGATACATGTATACACACACGTTTCCATAATACATCAAAATATTAAACGAATCACTTGTTGATCATCTTAGGCAACTTAGGTTGAGTATGACGATGAGGCCAAGGAGTCCAAGGAAAAAGCTCGTTAGTATCTTTCATCAAAAGCCCTTCACGCCGTATCGCTAATATACATCTATAACCAGGACACCGTCTTCCAAGCGCTGGAGTAATCTCAATATCAACAGTAACATAACCCAAAATCGACCGGAAATGGCACCGGTTAACAACCTTTGCGTTCGGGTTAACAGTGTAAAAGAAGAACTTGGCGTAAAACACGTCTCCTGGAAGAGACCTAGTCCAGTGTTTCTGACCAATGCTGCACTCGAACCCTGCTTTTGGTTTCTTCATCCCTTTCATCTCATTGATGGCTTCGAAGATCACATTGGTTCCGTCTTTAAGTTCGAAGTCCGAGCTGTAGTATTCGCTGGGGTGAATCGATTCGTAATCAGCGTAATGGTTTACAAGAGGGTTGTTGTCATCGGCGCTGATGACTTGTGTCGCAAGGCATATACATATTAGGGCTCCAAGAAAAAGCTTTTTCTCCATTTCCTCTTTAATTTTTAGGTTTCCTCTCCTTTTTTTCCTTATATATTGAACATGATTGGTTATAGATTGAAGCCGTTTTTTGGTTATAGATTGAAGCCGTTATTTGGTTATAGATTGAAGCCGTTATTTGCTCAAAATAGAAAGTTGTATGTGATATGTTGTTATGAGGTTTTTTATTTGTTGTATGTTTGTTGAGTTAGTTGATAAATATAGTAACTTTCTTAACCATAATACTTGCTATCTTGAGTCCTACGTGATGTCCATTTCATAAAGTCTCATCACATTACCTTACAAGCCAACACACAATGAAACTTTAGCATTGACATAAGGACATCTAGTTAGGAAAACAAAAGACATAATGACACTAATAATCTAAAACAGAGCAATGTACATGTGCAAACCATCAAATTGGATGATTCTCCTACCTCTATTCGATCACATAGCAAATTGTGGTGCCCTCTTGGTTCATCATCCAATCATAGTTCGCTTTCGCCCTCCTTGACTCACTACATAACCAAAACAAAACACTTTTTAAAAGATCTGAAAACAGAGTTGGGGTCTACAGAGGGGACATGAAAGACGATTTGATGTGGTCAAGTCACTTTGAACCAAACCACCATCATGAAGCTTAGCTATAGCCTCCCCAATCTGAGGCTCTGAGCAGAAACATCATCCAAGCTTGCCTCCCCAAACTAAAGGAAAACGTCTTTAACAGAGACTCCTTCAATGTACTCAAGTGTCAAGGAGTGAAACAATGATCCACAGCTTAGACTTTGTCCATGTCTTTAACAGAGTCTCCTTCAATGTACTCAAGTGTCAAGGAGTGAAACAAATGATCCACAGCATATAGTATTAATCTTCTCTTGTTCCTGAACGTCAACACAATATTGGTATGTTGTGAAAACATAAAGATAAATTTTCACTAAGATTTTTTTTTTAATAAAAACAAGGAATATGAATGAGAGACACTTTGTTCGAATTCTAACATTAGCCAATTATATTTAATTTATAAATTGAATTTATAAAAAGAATTAATAAAAAAACAACATCTCAAATCATATGCTTAAATGTACAAAGATTTTTGTCATATCCATACGTTAGCTTTCATCAGCACGAGTTAAACCAGCATCATTACCTAAGTTCTTTAACCGAATAAGAAGTGGGACTACATCCTTCCCAAGATCCGGTCTATCTTTTTTTCTAAGCTCCGCGCATCTCAGCGACATAACCGCAAAAGCTTGAGCCTCTTGTAGAGGCCAATCCGGCACGGTCGGATCAAGCATGTCCTTCAAAGTTCCTTTACTGATTGCCCTCGAGACATGGTGAGCCAGCCCCATGGGCGGCCTTGCGGTTATGATCTGAAGCAGCATTATCCCCAACGAGTATATATCTGATTTTGTGGTTAACATTCCTGTTTGTTGGTACTCAGGATCTATGTAACAGAATGTCCCTGCTGCAGATGTCATATGGTATTGCGTGACGTTATTAGCTACAGATGCAGGGACTAACCGCGCTAGACCAACGTCACTGATCTTGCTCACATAGTTTTTGTCTAAGAGTATATTGGCTGGTTTGAGGTCACGGTGAACCAGAGGTTCTGGTTTAGCTTGATGGAGGAATGATAAGGCGGTAGCAATCTCTGCCGCTATTTCGAAACGTTTCCTCCAAGAAAGCGGTTTAGAGTTTCCTCTTCGGATGAGTATGTCCTCTAAGCTCCCATTTTCCATCAACTCGTAAACCAAGCATCCATATTCTGGACATGCACCTAGGAGGAGGACCATGTGAGGATGCCTTATGCTACTTAAAACTTCAACCTGTAACACAAGAGTAATCATGAGACTATGATCATCGGCATTTAACGAATTTCTAATAAAATATTTTAATATAAAAATTACTTATTTTCTAGAAAACAAAAAAAAAATATATTTTTATTAAAAATTGTAGTTGAAATATTTCAAATGAGGGTGCTCTAACCCAAACAAGCCATAATATAGAAATAAAAATAGAAACCCCTACCTCTTGTTGAAATTGTTTTTTTCCTTGAGCAGCATCAGGTCTCAAGACTTTGATAGCAACAGGAGTGTGGTCAAGTTCGCCTTTGTACACTGGTCCATAACCTCCTTCTCCAATTTTTCTATGATTTGCAAAGTTATCTGTGGCTTCTTCGATCTCTTCTATGGAATATCTTCTGTAACGAACATCGTTATGTGCTAAAGCATTCATTGCACGGTCTTTGTCCGCTGATTCACTTCTTGCTTTTATCTCTGCTTGCTTTCTTCTTTGTCCTTCTAGCTCTGCCATTCTCTGAGCTTTCTCAGCTGCCTCTAAGGCCGTTCTGCACTTTGCCTTCTCCATTTCTGCCACAGCCAATGCTGCTTCTTCAGATAGCTTGGCTTTCTCGAATTTAAGAGCTTCTTCTATTTTCCATTGATTTAACTCGTTTGCCTAGAAAAAAAAGTGATATCATATGTGTTGATTCTTGGTATACTTTCTAGGATTAGGAAAAAACACTTTTAATAGATTAAACAATCTTCCAAAAGGAAAAAGATATTGGGTTCTGAAGCTTTTTATAAATGCGGATCTAAATGTTTGTAAATTAGTCATTCACAAAACCAATATACAAAATCTTAAACACGTATTTGTCTCAATCATGTTTTCTGAGAGTTGCCTTCTTAGTTCTTGATACGTGTTTGTACACAACATTATGCAACAAACATTTATAAGAGATTTTTGAGATTTTAAATTTTTCATACTTTTAGGCTTTTAGCCAAAACATCTTCTAAGAAAACTGAGGGGAATACCTTTCTTTTTGCTGTAAGTGCTTCTTTACAGGCTGAGCTATACATATCCATAGTTTGCTTTAGTTCAAGCTTCAGCCTCCTCATTTCAGCTTCAATATCTTTCTGTTAATAACAACCGAGAACATAAGTCTTAGACCTTCTAGTCTTAATTCTTAAAAACTCATGAGAAAGAAAATTCAAGAAAGCGTACAGTTGTTTGAGCATTTGACTCGTCTGAAGAACATGATGCCCCATAGTAATCTGAATTATGAGAAGAGATATCAACGGAACCCCTCATCCCACCTTCAGATTCATCAGAATACGAACTTTGTATAGTGGGGTTCCTTTGGAACGCAACTTGGGTAAAGGCATTGTTGAAATCCATCGACCCGTTTATAGGGGTTTTGGGCCTTTCTTGCGTGGTATTGAAGGCGCGATTCTGTGGATATATCTCTGAAGGTTTTCTCCTTGCACTACGTTGGCCGCTAAAATATATAAAAAACTTATGTGTTATGATATTATGGGGTCCAACAAGGTCTCACACTCAAGGCCGTATGTTTTTGCATGAGCAAGTCATTGTGAATAAAATGATTAAACACATCACATATAAATTTAATAAGAACATTCCTATTGAAAACTTCTGACCAAAAAAAATATCTACATTTAATTTTTAAAGAAATTCAAAAGCTTAAGAGATTCATATCAAAATCTCTCAAATGATATATAAAAGAAATGAAATATTGGTTTACTTACGTAGGCACAGGATCTTGCTCGCTATCCGACAAAGACTGGATCAAAAAGCCAGACGAGGGTACACGAGGAGGGGCAAGCGTGTTGGTGATAGGTCTTTGAGCTGGTCGGGAAGACTGAATTTTTCCTTTGCATATTACGTAGACTGAACAAAAATCAGGTATCGATTTCATTATGGCACCTTGCACGTCGTGGTGTTTACTAAACATAAGAGACCTAGCAAATGTGTATGTGTTCTTGGAGGATGCTCCCAACACAAGATTGTTAACCAGGTTGCTATTAATATACTCCAAGATTGCTTTCGCCACGTCCGAATCGTCTATAACAGCCTCCGACATGGAAATCTACTAAGAGTAAACGTTTAAAACATATTCGTTTTATGCATGAATGAGGAAACGACATGGAAGAAAGATGATATTACCCCTTTTCGTGCACAGTATCCTCGATATGGAATGAAAAGCTGGTTTAGATCATCATTGGCTCCATTCCCTCCATCTATAGTTCACTCAAAAATCAAAATCTTTCGATATATATGATGAAAATGCAGGGGCAGTTCTGGGTAAATCGAATGAAACATCTTCACCCCAAATTTTAAGGAATTATCATAGGTGGCATAACTTACAAATTGTCTATTTTAGAAAATTGAAATTAACGTAAGATATTTATGTCCTTTAAATCTCAGATGAGACCTCTGTAAAAATAAAGGTAAGATACTTACAATTTGAACTTTTGAGACGAACATGAAGAAGAATGATGAGTGGGTTGTGAATGGTGTTGGCTAGATGGTCGACAGCCCAACGAACCGCGTAATGACTATGCTTCTCTTTATCAATGGCGATCACTGTTGAGTTTACCGGTGAATGGCTATCGTCTGAGGAGTACGGTGCCATCGTCGGTAGAGTGCAACTCAAGACAGATGAATTATTCTCAGGGGCCAAGAGAAGAGAAAGGCTTCTTGCCTGTAGTCTTAGTTCCTCCTCTCAAATTCTACGGCCTGTTTAATACGAATGACCGATAACCCTAAAACTTAGCTGATTAAAGGATCAAGTTTCTATCGACCATTGATTCGTATCACCAGTTCTTTCGGTTAAAACGAAAAAAGTATTTTTAGATACGTATTGTTAATATATTCTGAACAATACTATACATTATAAAGAGTTCTTTCTATTTTCAACAAATAGCATGCATTATCCTAAAATCTATTTGTTACATCATCATAGAACAAGTTTCCAAATACTCATTTGCTTTATTATTTAAGTTACACGTTTCAACATAAAAGAAATGCATCTTAATGAGTATAATCATATGCTTATTTTGATAATGTAACCGATTACACAATTATAATTTGTTCCTTTTAATTCATATTTTTTTATCAATACTAGGTAAAGAACCCGTGCGATGTCGCACGGGAACTCATTTTATAAAAATTAATTTTCACACATTGCCATATAAAACTTTACAAATGTATCAAAAATATTCAACCTATTTTTGGTCCCATAAATATATTCAATCATGTTTTGAGTTTTTAAAGTATTAAAATTATTTATTTCTATTTTTTGAGTCAAATATTTCAACAACTATGTATATATATTAAATTTTCATCTGTAGCATTTCTGAAAAGTGTGAGCAAAAAATTATGGTTGTTCAAAACTTATGTATATTCATATAATATGTTAGTATAAATAATCTATTTAATATTTTCAAATTATGTATTTATTAATGAGTCTACAACATATTGAGTAATTAATTGTAGATCCTACGTACACCATCAAATAATGTATAAGAAGAGTTACCAGAGAACATAAAAAAACAAAGAAAGAATAAGCAAATAAACGACAGAGGAATGAATGACAAGGATTAACAGAGGAAGCTTACCATCAACAAAAGTACGATATCGCTATTATAATAGAGCGAATGAATGACTTCTGTGAATTGTGGTTTCTATAGATATATTAATCAACAGAGAAGATAAATTTAGTAATATTAGTGAAATAGATAAGATAACTTAGCAGAGACATTAAACTCACTAGAAACAGTATTTGTAAAAATAAAAATTAAAAAATACAGAAACTAAACAGAATCAGAGTAGAAAAAAAAAGATCGTTGATAAAAGATTACAATAACAGAGAAATTAAAAAAAAAAACCAGAAAGAGAATCACAAATCAAAGGAAATAATGAGATAAACCTCAAATAAACTATCAACCTATTCAGTTCTTGCAATATATAGAACTGAAAGATGTCTCTTATGAGAGATTGCTTGTTTAAAAGATGTCTTTACTGTACATTGAAAAGATATGAAACTCATTGTTGTTTTTGTATAGTTGTAACTTGGTAGGGAAGTCGTCCATTGATAAAATAAATCAGTGATGACATGTTTGTCTCATCTTAAGCAAAATATAATCTTTTAGACATAGCCGGACCTGTGAATGTAGGGGCCCTATTCCATTTTTTTTTTGATATCTATGTATTGTAAATCAGTTTTTACTATAAATTTGACTTCAAATTTCAAATTAAAAACAATTGAATCTGTTGAGATTCAGTGAGTGAGCAACAAATTATTTGTTAAAGTTAGTAGTAATTTTGAATTCTACCTAAGAACCAAGAATTTTCTTTGTTTTTAATTTTGTATGTAACAAAAGAATTGTTTGTAGTGCTGAGTATAAGTGATTTTTGGGGGGAGTGAAGAGGAGCTAAAGGGCAAATCGATTTTGGTTTTGAGTTTCATTTCAAATTTATGGTTATAAACTTTTAGAAAGGCCGCTGCAAAAAACAGATTATCTCTCACAGGTGTTGGCCTCTACAAGAACAGCTCCAGCCAACACTGGTTCTCAGCCGATTGAATGGAAGAAGCTTGTCTGGACCCCTCGAATGGCACCAAAGCTGAGGCTCTTCCTCTGGAAAATTCTTCACAATGCCTTACCGACAGGTGAGAATCTGCAACGTAGAGGCATGAGGTCCAACACGACTTGTTGTCTCTGTGGAGCGGTGGAATCGACGATACACATGTTCTTCCAGTGTCAAGCATTGCAGGAGGTATGGGAACAAGTCCCATGGAGATCAGCCCTTGACTTCTCCAATATTGTATCTTTCCCTGAAGCTCTCTCCCGATCCTCCTTGTGTATTAACCTCCCCCCAACAGACGTTACTATCAACTGCTTCCCTTGGATCTGCTGGGCCATCTGGATTAGTAGAAATCGCTTACTGTTTGAACACAGGGGCTCGACAACAAGGGACATTTTCAGCACCGCAATGCGAGCAGCACAAGAAAGGGAACATGCTCAACCGATCGTTACCCCCCAGCGAATCCCCGGAGTGTCACCACCACCGACTCTGGACGATACCACGAGCCTTCCCGAAGAGCTGGTCCTCTGTAATACCGACGGAGCCTGGAATACCGACTCAAAGCGAGCGGGCTCAGGTTGGGTCTTCTTCGATGCGTCATCCAACGAAATCAACAGAGGAGGAGGATCTCATTCGTTTGTCTCATCGGCGTGCATGGCGGAATCGATTGCGATCCGAGACGCCCTCTTCCACGCCTCGTCTATGGGTTTCACCTCGATCTGGCTTCGATCAGATGCTCAAGCGCTCATCAGAGCGATCTCTCTGCAGCGGGGACAGACAGAACTCTACAGAGTCTTGTCGGACATCGATTCACTTTCCTCTTCTCTTCTACGCTGTCGTTTTAGTTTCATCTCTAGATCCCAAAACGGGCTTGCAGATTCAATTGCAAAAGCTCATCTTGTTGTACTGGGCTGAGCCCATTCAAAACTACTCCTTTCTTTTAATGAATCATTAGTTGCGCAAAAAAAAATTTTTAAAAGGACACACAAATAGTTGTAACAAGGGTTTTTTTCTTTGAATTAAATTTAACATTCGATTCAAAAAAAATAGAATTGTTTGTAGTGAAAAGAAGCTGAAAGTGTGTCTTGTTAAAGAAAAGAGATCGATTCATTATCATTTAAATTTATTATTATCCATCTATGTTTTAGCAATGAAACTTTTTCTTACCAATGTTTATATTCAACATACATACATGAACATATAATCAATTTTTGGAAGTGGGGGCCCCTTATAGTGGGGGCCCTACCCGAATGTTTCATAAAACTATGTAGAGATCCGGCTCTGCTTTTAGATTATATTTTTCAGGATATACTCTATGGTTGGATATTATTTTTATATTTGTTTAGAGAAAGTTATGTTTTGAGAAGGTACAAACATAAACTATTTATAGATTTTCAAAATTTTGTTTGAAAAGTAACATCTTTCCAATTTAAAGGTTGTTCTTTTTGAAATAATAATTATATGAAGAGTCACAACTTTTCAATATAAAACGGTCACATGCTTTCAATATAAAAGTTATTTGTAAACAAAAAGACACAACTTTTAAATGTTGAAAAAACACAACCTTTAAATATTGAAAAAAACACAACTTTTCAACATAAGTAGAATTCACAACATTTGGAATTAATCAGGATTCCTGTTATTAATAGACTCATTGATGACATATATGTCTCATCTTAAGCAAAATATAATCTTTTAGATTATATTTTTCAGGATATACTCTAACGTTGGATATTAATTTATTTATTTGATTAGGAAAAGTTATGTTTTGAGAAGGCACAAACATAAACTATTTATAGATTCTCAAAATTTTGTTTGAAAAGTCACATCTTTCCAATTTAAATGTTGTTTTTTTAAATAATAATTATATGAAAAGTCACAACTTTTCAATATAAAATGGTCATATTCTTTCAATAAAAATAGTTATTTGTAAACAAAAAGACACAACTTTTAAATGTTAAAAAAAACACAACCTTTAAATATTGAAAAGACACAACCTTTCAACATAAGTAGAATGAATTAATCAGGATTCCTATTATTAATAGATATATATAGTTTTTTTAACGCTGATTTATTATGACATTGCAATTATGAGAAATATTACAAAGACGATTTGACACGCCTTTCTTTTGTTGTTTGCATTAATAAACCATTCTCTTCGGGACTTGAAACCTGAATTTTCTGAAATCTGCAAGAAATTGCATAGTCTGAGATTCGAAACTCATACTTAAGTATAGAATCTTTTAAACCTTAACCTATTACGGTGATTCCCATATATATATATATAGCTTTTAAAACATGCATTATATTGAAAGATAAAGGTTTCCTTGAAAAACATGCATAAAATGCATGCCGTTTTTTACAAACGCAGAAGAGAAAACAATAACACACAGTTTCCTAGCTTGGCTTCATGCCTTCGTCTTCTATCTTCCTCCATGGTCACTGGTTTGCATCACCATTCACCAATAAACAACACACCAAATCAGATAACGAAGCTCTATATGCAAATCCAGGCATTGAATATTGTTAACTTCGGGTTTAACACGAGATTCTAACATAAAATTAATTCACAATAAATGTATCAATCATAACCTTTTATAATTATTTATCCAAATACCGATATGTGAGATTCATTCATTATAATTTTACTTAAGCTTTTTCTTTAAAGATGTCCAAAATTTAATACTTTAAAAAATCCGACAAAATCTCTGGCTGTTTGTACGAAATCAAACATAATCTTGTGTCAAATCTTCATGTTTTAAACTAAACCAAACCACGTAGTGGTGGTCTGATGATAGGCGAGTTTTAGGATTGCTAAGAAACCTTGGGTATCCCAGGGGCATGCAGAGCCCCGGGCTAATCCAAAAAAAAAGTCTTCATATTTTAAGGTAACTGTCCTCTTATCAGTCCTTTTATCTAAAAATCGTAAAGTTGTGGAGGCTTATACAGCAGTGATTGCCTCCCTCCGGTTTACTAACTTTGATGTCTAAATTTCATCTATCAACATTTTCAGCATTGCTAGACTTGAGATGTTATGACTTGACCAAAGAGTGTCCTCTAATGATAGAGATGATTCATCGGTAGATTCATATAGGCAGCTGTTGAGAGAGTGAGGGACAGAGTAAGTAGAGCTCTGTTTCAAGTATTGATTCAAGATTAGTCGTTGATCGCTGAAACTGATAGTGCCAACTGTCAACTGGTCATGCCATAACTAAACTAACAACATTTTGACCACTATGGTGGTCGCTATCGCTAACAACTGCCAAACGAAAATGGCCAAAGTGTTTATAGGAGTTGGTCTGGTAGTTTTCTGCTTATATTTGAATTGATATTCAAAGATTACTAATTTATGATATGGTTATGGGGTTATCTGGACCATCTTTCCACTCATTCTCACTTGTAACAAAGTTAGATGCTATAGAAGTACTACTGATAACATAATAAATCTCTCGAAATTTGTGAACCTGCCAAGCTAGTTTACATTGAATACAATGAACTTAGAAGCAGTTTAAATATAATAACCGTTGAAAAGTCTCAAGAACAGATTCATAAGGTGCATGCCGTGCATAGCATTGGTTGTATAGGATTGCTGACAGTTGATGAAATTCGTAGTAGCATTAGTACATGCTTGAGTGATTGTGGGAGCCCTCGTAAGTTGTTATCACAAAGCTTGGATCATCTTTATCTCTTTCAACCCTTTTCTTCACGGGACAGCCATCAGCTGCACATTTGTAATAGTTTCTGCAAATGAACATACAAAACCATTACATTTTAGCCAGTGGTAGTATGGTGCATTTCAGAATTGGGAAGATGTTGTTCCCTCCCTACCTGGGATGTGGGCTGTTCTTCACCATCTTCTTCCCATACTTTCTCCACCTGAACCCGTCGTCAAGCACTTCCACATCAGACTTTGTCTTGAATGCAACTCTCTCTTTAACTTTCTTCTTTTCTTTCTTAATTTTGTTTTCTTGTACTAGGAAAAAAAATAGACTCAGGTTATAAATGACCTGTAAACTCCATTTTGATTCATAAATGGTCTTAGGTTCAAGTCCTAATGTCTAGTTAAAATCAAAGACATGTTTAAATGAGGTTAATTGAAGATATCTTACAATTTTGGTTTGCTACAAGGATGTAATTATGCTTTTGCATTAGGAGTTTTGATCTTTGTAGTTGCTTTTGTACAGGTCGGAGTAGGGTAAATGGGGTTAGGAGTAGTCTCATTAAGATTAAGGTTTCACTTGATGTACAAAGGATTTTTTGATGACTAAAATATAGCATTCATTCAAAAAAAAAAAAAAACATGTTTAAAGGAGAGTTGTGATCCAGAGATTCATATGAATCATTATTTTCCATTTTCATTAGAGATGATCTTGTTCTTTTTCTTATATGATTTCCACAAAACGAAAGATAAACTTACCAGCAGAAGCTATAGTACTTGGAGATGCGGGATGAACAATTTGTGCAGCTGGAGAACCGGAAAAGAAAACAGAGGAAGCATGAGCGTCATGATCACTGGTCTGATAACCATAAGAATGATTCATCCCGGAAACCGCAGAGACAAGATCATCGTCCATCCATTCATCTGACAAGTACAGATCCGCAAGTTTGAACCCTGAGTGAGTATCATCGCCAAAGCTCCTCGCCAAGTTTGTCTCTGCATCAGTCATAACTCAAAAACACTACTATCTATGCATATAAAAAGAATGCGTGACTAGTGCCTATTTGCTTCAAGAAATCTTTCCTTTCCTTTTTCGGAATCTGAAGATTAACTTTAGAAAGAAAGCTTCAAGGTAAGTGGTAAAGAACTTAAAATATAAAATTTGTGGAAACGTGTACTTGTAGAAATGTGTACTTGTGCTGCTTCAAAACAGGTTTGGTCTTGCAAAGACTTGTGGTTGACTTTTTTTGTCTTGGTCCACACAACTACTCTTTTATTCAAGTCTTTTCATGAGTCTCCTGCCGCAAGGAACTTAAGGCTTAAGTTACGTTCCCACCAAGTCTTTTCCATCATCACTGAGAAAAAATATCAACTGCATTCTATAGATTAGAGACTTGTTGACTTTGTAGTCAAGCGGACTTTGTATAGGTAGATTCCTCATTCTTCCTACTTCCTAGACCCTTAGTAAATAGTATAACATACTTTTGGTGTTTCAATTGGAAATGTTATAAGAAGTGATAACGATCAATTATACATACAAAGTATCTATTCACGAATTTTTTTTGCTCAAAAAGTATCTAGTAACGATTCAAATTGCAGTATTATACTATTTGGATCAAGATTTATCCATACGAGATATCTATCTCCAAATTGTTAGACTTAATGAAATGGTTGTGATTAAAAAAAATATTTGAATGAGATGAATAGTGATAAATACAAAAATAAATGATGAATGGTTTGTTATAATAAATATAAATGAAATATATAATAAAAATATTATTTATAATATTTTATGACTTTCACTAAAACAAATTTAGATGGATATTCTTTTGAATATTTTGGAAAATTTTACTCAAATTTTCATGAAATTTAGTATTGTTTTAATACTTAAAAATGTGTATGGTAATAAGATTATTAAATATATGAAAAAAATCTATAAAATACGAAATTGATTAAATTATTTAAAATATCAAAAATATAAGTGTCAAGATTTAAAATTAATGAACGGCAAATATAAAATTTTGAACACTGAAATTTTATATTTGAAGTTTCGCTGTTCAAAACTTTAAAAATTTTATAAGTATTATAAAAAAAATTATGTATTTAAAGTTATAAAACTGTTTTTGGAGATGGTAGTAGAACTTGATAAAATCTCGATACATACATAGAGAACTAGTCAATTCAACAAAACAAGCAATGTGTAAACCATTTGCACCCTAATTTCTTTTCTTTTGGCTATGAAAACATATCCGGTATAATTTTGGTCCGGTTTCGTAAAACCGGGATCTCGAACCGTTGCGTTTAATAAATGATCTAAACCTGAAGCAGAGGGGTTTTAGCTTTCGTTTGAGGGTTTTGTTTTGATGGCGCGTCACAAATCAAACGCGCCGCCGAAAGCGACACGTCAGCCGGGAAAGCAACAGCCTTCCGGCGCCGAGAGATCAGCGTTGTACGCCAGGAGGGAAGCGGCTAAAATCCTCCACACCGTCCTCCGAGGAGACGCCGAGCGCCGAGCCGTCGCTTCGATAAAGTCACTCGTCTTCAGCCCTTCCGTGCGAAACAAACGCGGCACCTTCGCTCTCGTCTGCGAGACGCTAAAGTGTACGCCTTTCTTTCTCTTCTTTTAACAGCTCAGATAGTGTATTGTGAACTAAGTTTTTGTCTATTGTGCAGATCTTGATGTGATAAAGGATGTTCTTGGAATCGCTAACGTGTTGAATAGCAAATGGAAGGTAATGTTTTTCTTCATCGTGGTTGCTATTAAAACCCGATGCTTTAACTTACCCTTATTGAATTCTAAAATTTGGTATTGAATCAGAGTCATTGCAATGTGTAAACAGTTGTGGTAATGTGAAGCTGATGTTGTCTTTCTTGCCGTCTAGGTGGCAAATCGGTTATAGCAAAACTATTTTCTTAAAGTCCAGTTTATGCAATTTACATCAATTTAAATCGGTTTAATAGGTTTAAATCGATCTAAATTAGTATAAATCTGTTAATTAAGCAATAGTATTAGTGCAAAGCCATAAATTTGTCTAATTTTTATTTTGTATATCTAATTATTTTATAAATCAATCAAAATAATTTTATAATTTGACACAAAACTAAAATCTTTAATATAAATAAATGTATGTTACTATTCTTTTTTTCTATCGAAAATGTATACTAATATTCATTAACGCATAAATGAACATCCTAATAATCAAACTAGTCGCTGGTCCTCTCTATAAATAATCTAGTATTTTTTGAACATTGCCCTCAATGCTTAGTTTTGTTCTTTTTGTTTGTAGAGGCAAGAGCCATTGGTCTACATTATCTGCTATGATATCCTTTTCGGAAAGGTAATGCCTTATTTGGGAGCTTCTCTACAGTCTCAAGCTATGTTTTGGGTTGATTTTCTCAAGGGAGCTTCTTTGATTGCAGGAGACTCCATCAATTGGTGATGCTGAGAAGTTTCTTGTGCGTCGTAAAGATGCTCTACTGTCAGGTCTAGCCACGCTTCTAGTGAGGAAGAAAGTTAAAAGCGTTGAAGAGTTGCTGGATCTTTCTCAGCTTAATGGTATATGATACAGTAGCATTTAACTTGTTTGTCTTTTGTGTTTTTTTTTCTTCTTCAGTGTCTTGAATTTAAAAATTGGATGCAGGTCATATAAAACCTCGGTATGTTCGTGTAAATACGCTTAAGATGGATGTAGATTCGGCAGTGGAGGAGCTGGAGAAACTGTATAAGGTACGTACTAGTAGTGTTCTAGGTCTGTTTGTTTAGTTCTCACATGATGAGTTCTTGCATAATAAGAAATGTGTTAGATTCAGTGATTGTGGGAGGGAGCTCACATTTTTTTTTCAATGTGAAATAGGTGCAGAAGGATGAGACAGTTCCTGACTTGTTAGTGATGCCACCTGACAGTGATTTGCATGCTCATCCTTTGGTTATGAATGGGCGTGTATTTTTGCAGGTAAACAGTGAAAGATCTTTGTAAAATTCTGTTTAATATATAGTTTACAATATTGCTGATATTTCATTCCTTGGAATGATAGGGAAAGGGAAGTTCAATGGTAGCAGCAGCACTGCAGCCAGAAGCAGGATGGGAGGTAGGCCCATATTTTTCATTTGTGGTTGGATGTTACCATGCTAAATTGAACCTTTCTTGTGAAGGTTATTGATGCATGTTCGGCTCCAGGTAACAAAACTGTTCATCTTGCTGCTCTTATGAAAGGACAAGGAAAAATCATAGCATGTGAGCTAAATGAAGAACGAGTAAAGCGTTTGGAACAGACTATTAAGCTGTCTGGTGCTACCAGTATCCTTCTTTTAGCGTATACCCTTTCAGCTTTTGTTCGATAGTCTTGTTCCTAGTTGAATTTATATGAAAATAAAGAACAAAATGACTTGGATAAATGCTTGTCAAGTTTTGTCTGTCCATGATTGCTTTGCTTAACCACAGGTTGTAGATATTGAAGTCTTTCATGGTGATTTTCTGAGCCTCAATCCAGAAGATCCTTCTTTTTCAAAGGTAAGCACTATAATGAACAATAGTAGCCATCTAATTTTATTGTCTATAGTCTTGTAGCATAAGCAGATGTAGTCATTTGAACAAGTGTTCTGAATGCTTGCGTTGCGTGTGGCTGATTATGGCAGGTTCGAGCTATATTGTTGGATCCTTCTTGCTCTGGCTCTGGAACCATTACAGATCGTCTGGACCATCTCCTTCCTTCTCATTCAGCAGGTTTCAATTGATTTTTCTTTGTGTGTGTTTATGTTACACAATGACCGAACCTTTTAAGACACTTTTTCCCATGTAGATAACACGAACTATGACTCCATAAGACTGCACAAACTCGCTGTTTTCCAGAAGAAGGCTCTGGCCCATGCACTCTCCTGTGAGTTTACGTTAACTTTTCCCTCCGTGAATATTCAGGTAGTAGTTTAGTACTCATCCTATGCCTATACACTTGTAGTTCCACAGGTTGAGAGAGTAGTATACAGCACATGCTCCATCCACCAGATAGAAAACGAAGATGTGGTCTCATCTGTATTACCTCTGGCTTCATCCCTAGGCTTCGAACTCGCTACCCCTTTTCCTAACTGGCAGCGTCGCGGTCTCCCTGTGTTCGCAGGATGTAAGTATCGCTGCCCTTTCAACTCACCTGGATTGACTCTGTTTTTTTCTAAACAAGTTGATCATGTTGGCTTGCAGCTGAACATTTACTCAGGATGGATCCGGCGGAGGACAAAGAAGGGTTCTTCGTAGCTTTGTTCACCAAGACAACAAACAAACTTGATAACCCAAACCCGTCTGAGCTGCTTGAAGGAGAGTGTAGAGGAAGACGCAAACAGTTTTATCCATTTCTTTGGCCCAAAGTGTTCTTCAGAGCTTGGAATGGGAGGTTGCACGGGTCCAGGAGGTAAAAACTCCATATCAAGTTACCACCAACTCAGAAGACTAAGTCCCTTTTCAAAGCATGAAGGACCTTTTTGTAAACGAAACATCACTTTATATAGTAGTCCTCTTTTGAAACACTCCATTCACATCCTTCTTATCTCACTGTGATGTTCCTTTACTATTGAGGCTAACATCTTTCGGTCGCTTTTGAGCATGTTGTATACATAAATTCATGTCGGAATCTTTGATTGGTTTAAGTAAAAGGTTACTTGAAAATGAGTTTTAGGTGTTTTGATGAGAGGAGAAAAGAACAAACATCATCTTCTTCTCAGGTACATATATGCGCCTAGGATATAGACTAAACAAATGCAAGGTTTCTCTTCTTCAGTGTATCCACCTCTCTTTACCCTATCCATAGTCCTCAAAAGTCAAAACAAGACAGCAAGTGTCTCTGGCAATTGGTAGAGTCTAGGGTCTAAAAGGGCTTTACAAGGGCTCTTTGGGACATCTTGAAGTGCCTTGCCACAGTTTATAGTCTGAGTTTCTCTGTTTGCTTTTTGTTAAGGTGAAGAAACTTGATAGAGAATCTAACAGGACATTTTGATTGAGTTTAGAGATGTCTTCTTCTCTGATAGACAGAACATTATAAAAGAGAGCAAGGATCAAACATCTCATTTGTAACAATGATAACTAAATGTCATCCTAAGAAGAGGCTAACTTAAGCCTAAGATTAACCAAATCACATGAAGTCTTAACCAACAAATAAAAATCTAAACCAAAAACAATTAGGCTGTTCATCATATGTATAAAGCAAATAGACAGAATGAATTTCTTTAGGACCGAGCCCTTTTGTTGCTGCAAGTTGGGCACTTGTACTGCTTGATGTGCTCAGCCTTTGCTGGTGTTATCTTCACACACTTCCCATGGAACCAGCTCTCACAGAGGTCACAGCAGATCCAGAACTCATCATCTGCATAGCACTCACCACACGCCCCACACTGTGTTTCACCTTGCTCATCCTCTTCCTCTTCCTCTTCCTCTTCCTCTTCAGCTTTGGGCTCTGCCTTTGAGAACTTAGGACGAGGTTCTGATCCTCCTCCCTGTACAAGGATACAGGTTAAGTTTTAGTTAGATGGACAAGAAACAATGAACTTGAATTAAAGTATTTCATGCCATGAAACCTTGGAGTTTGATTTGGATCTGTTGCTGCTATTGTTGGAAACAGAGGATTTCTCCTTTGATTGTTTCTTAGCAGCACCAGTCACAACCTCAAAGACAGATGGGAGCTCATTCATCATATTGAAAAGGCGTTTCCTGAAAAAAGAAAGGTGGACCAACATCAATCACAGAGAGCTTCACAAACCTTGAATTTAACAGGTATACATATACCACAACAAGAAACATAACTCAAAAGAAGAAACATAGACATACCTATCAGCTTTGTCAAACCCAAACCTGGCTCCGAAAAAGAAAGCAACAGAAAGAAGCCATGCATCACTGTGGACAGCAACAAGGGACAGCCAATCCTTCTCATCCATCCCGTTACGGGCAAAGTTGATACCCAACACAGGCTCTGGGATCTCTGGAGGAACCTCTTCAGCTGGTAAGTTCACTTCCCAGTGCTCGTTAGGGAGCCCATAAAGGCACAGGTTCTCCTTCTCTACAATCACAAAATGCAAAAACAAAGAGATAATGAGTCTCTGACTACATAACATCTGAAAGAACATAGATCCCCCGATACAGTTAGGTGTGAGGAAAGCAACATCAACAGTGATTTTAACCACGCGGTCAAGCTGATAAAACTCCCAATTTGTGAGGAAAAATACAAACAAAACTGTTTTCTTGTTGACTTTAAAATCATCAATTAAAATCAAAAGCAATGATCAACAGAGAGAGAAATAAGAGCAATTTTCAAGTCTCTCCAAACCCTCAAAGCACAGGCACAATGCTGAGCCCAAGACAACCCAAAATGATGAAATTCACAGAAAGGAACAAACTTTTTTGGTTTCACTCTGGCCAAGTCAAATAAAAATCAACACTTTACTTTTTAAAAAAACAGAGAAGAAGAGAAACTATCAACCCTAGTGGCAAAACCTTAAAAAAAATTAATAGAGACAATTCAATACTTCAAAAAAGAAGAAAACAGAGACTTTCATCACCGGAGATCAAAACCCATAAAACAAAATCTATAAACGGAACACTCACCGGGATCACAAAGTCCGCGGAACTCACGAACATCTGCGAGAAACCAAACCAAAAAGAAAAAAACATTGATTTATGAACAACCGGAGGAAAACAAAAGAACAAAACCAAAGGGGAAAGTAAGTGTTTGATGGAAACCAAATATTTTTTACCGGTGGTTAAAGCCTTAATCATGCCATTCCTACGCCCCTTGAAATCTCTGAAAACTTCCTCCACCGTGCGTGGGTTATACGCGCCAGCTCCGTCCATAATTCTTACAGAACAGCACTTGAGAGAAGAAGACAGAAGCCTTTGACTTAGCCCTGAAAATTGTGTGCGAGAAAAGTGAGCGATAAAGCGTTATTAATAAGATGAGGAGGAGTCCCGCAGGTTGAGGAGGAGGAATCAGATGTGAGAGGGAGCACGCTAAGATTACACTATAGACCTCTTATAAGTTGACGCGCGTATGTTTTAAGTCATTACCTGACAGCCGGCGATGTCTCCGGTACCTCCTGGTTATGTTTTTGTGATTAGAAAGCCTTTTGTCCTACTGAAGCTTCATAGAAACATTTTGTTAATTGGTTGTGTTCTATGAAAATTAACTAAAAATAGCTTGCCAACATTGTATAGAGATAGTGTTGATACTGGGATGTTAAAGTTAGATTTCAACCAGTTTTTGATAGTAATGTGTTTTGTGTGTTTTATCTTTTTGTGTTTGGGGATGTTTTATTGGATTTTCGTAATATTATGCTCTTTCGCGCCGATTTCTCTTTCTGTTAGTCATAACGATTTTTTAAAAGAGTAGTTAACGGAAAATTTAAAATTCATATTATTCGTTCGCGCCAAAATTTATTTGTTGACGGAAACTTCTTTATGGTAATCATAACGGTTTCTAATATTTTGGTAAGTTTTTTTCTTTCTTTCTTTTCAAAAGAGTAGTCCGAAAATTTTAAATTCATATAATTTTTTCTGGTGCCAAATTTTCTTTGTTGACCAAAATTGTTTTTGGTAATTATAAGTTTTTTAATATCTGGGTAATTTTTTTTCTCTTTACAAAAGAGTAATTAACGAAAATATTTAAATTCTTATAGTATTTTGTGCCAAATTTATTTGTTGACGGAAAAACTTTTCTGGTAGACATTTTGATTTTTAGTATTTGGGAAATTTTCTTTATTTGTTTCTTTTCTTTCAAAAGAGTTGTTAACCAAAAAAAATTTAATTCATATAGTTTTTTCAGACTAAATTTCATTTTTGACGGAACAACATGTTCTACTGCTGTTTTTGGCTTTTTCCAACAAAGTACTATGTAATAAATTATGTTGGTTAATGTGGTATCAGAAAGATATGTTCAACCATTTAGTATTTTGTTCTTGGATAATGAAAATTTCTGAGAATTTTTTATCAAAATTTTCTGTTCATTTGCAGGGTATCAGAATAACACGTCTAACTGTTAAATTAGTCTATATTAACAAATCCTGTTCATAAAATTACTTATTCTTAAAACAATATTGTAACTTTTCAATTTCAAAATATAAAAAATCTCTCCATATTGGTAATAAAAACTATAATGTATGTCAATTAGCTAATTGAAATTGACATGCATTCAATATTTATCCTTTCTTTTACTTCCACACAAACTATAAATTTATTTAGTAGATCTAGATTTTTTTTTTATCTTTGACAATCTTTTTTTTACCTTTTTATCCAATCTTAAATATATTTGAATTTCAATTTTCACAATTAAAACAAAACTACTTATCAATTCATTTTTTGACAAATGTTAACTATTTAAATTTATATTTCTTTAAAATAAAGATAACTTTCCTTTAAAATAAAATAACTTTCCTTTGGTAAAATTGTTTCTTTTTAATTAAAATTTTGGTAAAATTAAAAATCTACTTCCTTTTTTGTCATTTATGTAAACAGCACAAGTATTTATTTCATATTATTGAAAGCAAATCTCACTTTCTTACTTACATTTAAATAAATATCTGGATATGATAAATGTATGATTCGTTTTATAAGGAACCAAATCAGTGTGATAGTTGTTCCAAGACATGATATTTTCCCTTATACATAAGATAAAACAGAAAAATAAATAAATATCACCAAGATTTAATTTCATTTATCAAATCTTGATTTTTCAATATTTTGGGTGAATAAATTCTAAAATAATAAGTTGACAAAAAAATACTAAAATAATAATCTTACTATATTAAAAGTCCTAAATAAAGCCTTTAGAGACTGTCCACGTCAGATTATTAAATCAACTAATGAGATTAGATTATTCGTCCACGTAATCAGATGAATTTTCTTATTTGGGCTCTGAATTATTTAGTCACATAATATTTGCATTAGCCGATACCCATTGAGGTCCAGTATCGAAACCCTGGATCTTATCACGATTATTGCGTCTTCGTCTTCCTCTTACTTTTCGTTTTCCTTCTTAGATTTTCGTCGATCAAACGACGTTTGACGTTTTGTCTCTCCATCTCCACTGCAACCGATCTGTAGAGTAATCAATAGTCTGTTTCGGTTTGAGTGATGGCTTCCACTCCATTTATTTATAAATCTCTTCTTTCATGTTTTTTTTTCAATCAAAACTCTCTCATTTTGTTATCGCAATGAAGTCGAAAGGGAAAATCTATGGTCTCCGACGATCTGACTGTGAAAAAAACAAACAGCAAGGATGCAGTCTCCACCGCCGTTCTGGATCAACCAACCGGTAAAAACGCAGTCTCCTCAGCCAAGGTCCACAAGGTGATGCCTGCCGTCTCCTCCGCTGTGCCCATCCAACCAAGCGGTAAAACCGCCGGCTCCTCCGTCAAGGTTGATAAGGTGATGTTTTGTAAAAGTAAATATGGCTTACCGTTTGTTAGACATATTGGGTTCCAATAAGGTGGTGTAATTATTATCATGACCATGATCCTTCTGATGTATATACAGGTTCGATATCAGAGATGCATCCACGAACGAAAAGAGAGTTTTTGCGTGGCGTTAGTTAATCAAGATGCGACAACTAGAGCTTGAAAACCCATGTAAGCTTCTCTTCAAGTTTGTTTCTTTTGTTTGTTTTACATCAGAATCTTCTTTTTTGGTAGAATTTAAAACAGAGACTTATTGATTTTTGTATTGGAATGTTGTTTGCTCAGCTATCTGAAGTATTAGAAACCTTAGCAAGAATGTGAAACACTTGCTGTCTCGGGTTTAATTGACTACGAGAACAAGGTAAACGTCAGTGCGCCATTTACATTTTAAAGAAAACCTCATACCTCCGTTGCAGTGCAATGTGTTGGACATACTCTTTGCTTTAATCCTAGATGCGTCGTTTACTTATTCCATCCCTTAGACCATGTAATTCCCTATGGAAAATGTCTTTGATTTATGCAGACCTGACTTTGAAAAATGAGAGAAACTATAGGTAGCTGCTAAATATAATGGATATCTTGCTTGCGTAGCATAAACATGACTTATCCTTTCAGAATACTTGATGGTGTGTTTTCAATCTTGCTTTCCTACTTCCATGTGACCTATGTTGTTTTTCCTCGCAGGAAGAGCATGACTGCTGCCATCATGTGAGGATGTTCTTAGACACATTTACAAACAAAGGTTGGGGTTTTGCAAATCCAGATTTGATTGACCAGGTGAGGTGTTGATAGAAAAGGTTTCTCACCTTATCGTTTTAAATTTCAAAATATATGGTTTATAATTAAGTAAACCAATCAGTTTCTAAATATATACTGTCTTTAACTTATATATAAATCAGTACTGCTAAGATCTTCGGTAATTTCGATATATATTTTTCGAGTATCCCCTAGATGGTCACTGAGATAATGGTTACCATCCTCACTTGATTGCTCCTTAGCAAGATTACTTTTGTCCATTGAGTATTCTACTGTGTCCATCCTAAAACATGTGTCCTTTTTTCCTTTGTGTGGTTAAACATTCTACGCTCATGCGATCTTGGGTTCACAAGTCTGTGATTGATACGGTGGTACGCACGCTCTCTGTCTCTCTTAGCAATATATACTATCTCCAACAACTAATTTACTTTGGTCCATTGTTATAGACAGATTGAGGTGACAAACGCTGAACATGGAGAAGTACAATTACCTTACTGTCGATTTCTTCAAGAAGCATCTCCAGTTCTGAGAATGCCCACTGTTTTTCTCGGTTGTGGTATGTGGTTCAGACACGGACGAGACTTCCAGATTTATTTTTTTCAAGATGATCTTCCTGGAAGTGGGATGGCATCATACCGTATCGTTTATTACAGCTACACAGTTTGTTCTGCTGTCTCTTTGTTTGTATTCGTTTTTGACTATTACCTTATACGCATGGGCTCCAACATATCAACGATATTTTTGAGTGAGTTATGTAGAGAACTCTTATCGTGTTATCAGATTCTTTTGTTAGTTGCCAAACACCTCTGTTTTTTTTTAATCTGAACTGAAAATGACTGAAAAGATAATCTACTCAGTTCCTAATCGAAGATATTTGTAAACTTCGAAACATTTAAATATACAGAGGACAGAAACAACTCGAATGGAGATGGATAAGTGTTCGATAAACACCTATTGTTTTTAATAAAAACAACCCGAATGGTTTTGGATAAAGTGCTCGATAAAATATATTAATATACTAAGAAGATAAAATAAAAAGAATTTTATTAAATATCAAATTGACTGAAGGCTTTGACGTATCTACTTAAAAAGGAACATGTCCATTTTTTTTAAAAATGATGAAAGCTAGAGAGCTACTATTTCTCATATTTATATGACTTTTTTGTAAAAATTTGACTATCTTCATATTTAAAAAAAAAACAGTCGAAGTGAGATATCATTAAAAGTTATATTAGAACAAACTATTAAAATAATTATTATTAAATTTAATGATTCTTTTTGTAATTAATTAG
Source organism: Erucastrum elatum (assembly GCA_900406325.1). Classification (NCBI taxonomy): domain Eukaryota; kingdom Viridiplantae; phylum Streptophyta; class Magnoliopsida; order Brassicales; family Brassicaceae; genus Erucastrum; species Erucastrum elatum. The sequence continues at coordinate 24,796 of OVBX01000613.1, forward strand.
TTTATAATATATCAAATAAATACTGAAATAAAAAGACAAATTTTTCTTGATAAAAATATGAAGATTAATTTTAATGATAATGAATTTAACATTTATATTTTATTTTTATTTTTTTGTACATTAATTTACCCGTCCGTAGATGGGTTTTACCCTTATTATCAATAATTGATAGTTTAATAAATCAGACAAAAATATTTAATAAAAATATAATAACTTTCTCAAAACATACAATATATTAATTATATATAAGGAAGCCATTATTTAAAAATATTTTAAAATTTAACGAGTGAATTTTATTTTAGAA
>OVBX01000613.1:25434-36677 GCA_900406325.1 Erucastrum elatum
GTGGGAAGGAGACAAAGGACAAGGATTGGTGGATGCAGTGTTTCTTTGTTAAGGTTGATAAAGAGAATGTTCCGTATGTGGGTCAAGCTTACTGTGTACCTTAGAATCTTTATGATGGTCAATTTTTCTACTCCCTACCTTTTTAAGGAAAAAGAAGAAAATTAATGGTTGATTTGTGCAGATCGCGATTTGTGTTCATACCCGTTGAGGATTTGTATAGAATCATGGGCATAAGTTTCCAAGACTGGCCAACATGTTTTCAACCATTTTCTGCAGCGATTGCCCTTTTTGACAGAAGGTAACGTTTTATTGTTAGTATTTGTTTTGTTGGTGTCATTTTGATGATGAATCGTTTCTGTAGAAGTGAGACTTGATTAATCATCCTTTAGTGAGGAATGTTGCAGGGAGGGAGAGAAAAACTATAAAACACCAATATAAGTTCTAAAATAATCTACATTTAATCAAAATATATGGCAAAAAATCCGGGCGTAGCCCGGAAAAATCTCTAGTAATTAGAATTCGTGATTAGTGGCGTTTGTAGAGAAGAACCCAACCACATTTTTTTTCTGTTTTTTTCCTCAAGTTATATAGGCAAATTGGGTTTTGGGGCTTTCTTTGATTACGTATTTGTAGTTTCAAGCCCATTACTTGCGTACCTTTTCCTGCTTAACGAGTTACCAATTCAAGTTGTGTTTGTTAATTGTTTTCTGATTCTGACCGGTCATGTCACACTGAAATTTTTCTGATCCCACCGTGCCAATTTGGTATATTACCGATGATAGCAAAGGATCATGACACAGTCAGAAGGTTGGTGTTGTTTCTCTCCATCCAAAGCAGAGAGCCTATGTTCTCCTTCAGTCTATGGTGGATTTTCAACATAGTCCATGGCCTTGTGATCAAAGTGACAGACCGATCAGGTAAAGTAATGGTCGATCTGATGATTTAAAGATGTACATAACTCTTGCTCCGTTTTTTAGTCCGTCTCCATACGTTGTTCTTGAAATCATGTCGTTGACAAAGGTGACTATAAGCACTAGTAATATTCTACCGTTACACCTATATCCATTATCATTGGTTGAGAGTATTTGATCCGTTTTGAATCAGGTATACAACTTTTTCCGTCTACTTAGATTGAGACCACCGTCCGTCCTTCCCGTGTGATTGGCTTGATTGAACACAAGAAATGATTTGCTAACGTGCAGCTTAATATCCTTGCCCATGCACAGGTATAAATATTATATATATATATAATAAATGATTTATATTTACTTTTAATTATAAATTAATTTATAATTTTATGCATAATTTATATTAATAATATTATATTTCATTAATTAGACATACTATTTAGATATGTTATGTTTAGTCGGTTTTGTTGTTTTAACATTTCACTTTTTTTTGTCGAAAAAAAACATTTTACTTAGTTATCATTTGAATATATTGAATTGCATTTATTTCTCTGAAAATAACTAAATATTTTTTATTCTATTTATATTAAAATTTTGANGGTTTGTTTTTTTTTTTTTTTTTTTTTTTTTTTTTGGTTGGTTGCTCTCTTAGATATGTAAATTGTCACAGTTGGTTAATATTTTATTTTCATTTGTTAATGTGTTTTGAGTCATCTTATAATTTATATTTATAAAATAATTTATATTTATTATAAAAATATATTTTCTTACTATAGTTAAATCTATGATTTTAAATATAAGTTGGATTAATCTAGTCATTCGTATTGTGAGTATATTAAATTACATATATTCCTTGAAATTCAAAACTGAAGTATAATTATTTTTATTATAATCAAGCCAAGTCAAATTAATTTTATTTATCGTTTAAATGTGCATGTATTTTAGTAATGTATATCAAATTAAAAGTTATTTTTAATGATATTAGAAAAAAAATGATGATCTATAGGAAGTTACATACATAAGTAATCGATATTTTTTGGAAGCTCATGAACATATATATCAATATTACAATAACTAATTTTTTTATAAATTCTATATTATTTTATGCCTTTTTATTATGGTTATATTAAGTTCCACAAACATAAAAACATAAATTTTGAAATCAAATTTCATATTAAGAAAATATATAATTTAAATAATGTAAAGTATACTATATCTATGTCGTTAAAGTATAGTGTGATTTGAAAATATTTTTTTAGTTATTTGATCAGAAGATGTTTATTGTTAAAATTATTTTTTTCGTTTTCTTAATATCTTTTAAACTAAGCAGTAAAATTGTGATTTTATTTGAAAAATCATATTATGTAAGTATCATATAATTTACATATACTTGTTCTGTGATTGAAATATATTATAGTCAAATAAATATAGGAAATGCAAATAACATTTCAATAATACTAATTTTAAACTATTTCAGTCAATAAAACATATATAAGTTTATGTTACTTAATTAATTTATATAATCATCGAAAAACAGATAGATATATAAAAATATTTCTGTTACTTTGAAAATTTATATTGTTAGTATAGAAAAGTATTTATTAGTATATGTTATGTTATTTAAAAATATTTTATTAAATAGAATATTACTATTTTGTGAACTTTCCTTTTTAATGAAATTATATCATTTATACATATATTTTCGTTTTTAAATTCGTTTTGTAAACTTTATAAATATTTCCTTTTTGTTAAATATGTTATTTGGAATTTTTTAAAAAGGAATTTAAATAAAAATCAATAATAGTATTTAGATTTAATATTTTTAATTCATTAAGAGTATCAATGTAATCAACCATCGTGAGACTTAACGTGAGCGCGACACATAAGAAATTGATTTCTCAAATAATATTATAGAGATTATGGAAATATACATATCGCGAGTCTGAAAAATGTTGTTGTGAAATCTTTTATTATTTCTTTAATTTCGTAAAAGAACCTCTTTTACCCGGCCGTTGAAATATTACAGTTTTTTAAGAGCATCTCTAAAAAGACATTCTATTTTAGAGTTTGTAAAACATTATATTTGAAATTTAAAGCCAGTATTCTCCAAAAGCAAAAGTTCAAACTTAACCTTAAAAGTATTTAAATTTTATATCGTGGTCCTTATATTTATGATACTTAATTTAAATTTATAAAAATTTATAAATAAATAGCATATATTATAGAAATATTAATTAAAAAATGATACAGTAAAATAATATTTTTTTCATAAAAGTACATAATTAAATATTAAATTACAAGTAAAATATCACATTAAAACTATTTTTGTAATACTTCAATATATGATCAGTTAGTGCATTTGTTAAGCTTCTTTATTAATATTGTTGTTATCTAAATCTAGTTTTGAAAAAAAAATACGAATTTTAAAGCTTTTATCTAATTTTATTTGTAAGGATTAAGACTACAAAATCAAATTTGAAATATTTCTGAGTTATGAATTTTTTAAGGATTAAAAAAATAAAACACCAAAATATTTGAAAATTATAAATGTAATATGTAAATGTAAGGACCAAAATGCAATGGAAAATATGAAACTTCAAATTTGAAGTTTTGAGTAGTGCACTCTATAAAGTTTTAAATTTTTTTTTGGAAAGCAAACAACTTCATATTTGAAGTTCTAGAGTATATTTGAAGTTATAGAGTGTATTTGGGGATGCTCTAAGAAACAAAGAAATAATGTTTCTTTTTTTAAAATAAAATCTTTGCTGAGGTTTTTGAGCTCACTGGTGGTCTGGATCTACACACTGTAGTTAGCGATCAATCTTATGGAGTCAGTATTCTCTACATTTCCCCATTGGACCCAAAGGCGTTTGGATTGAATGTGGGAGCTGTTTTATTTTGTCTATATAAAAGGTGATTAATATGAAAGTAATTTAAATCAATACATGAATATTTATTAATTATTCAATGATAGTGATATTACCTTTGACATTGAGTCTATCATGCAATTATTTAAGTAGCGTAAAACGTTCTGCCAAAACATATAATCATACTTTGAACATTTTCCAACCACTACTTGGTTTCGATTATTGGTAATTAAATTGTCTACTAGATATCTAAGCTAAAATGCTGTCATCCTTTAATGCTTTCTCCAATTCTCTAACTGCCACCATAGAAAAAAAAATTAAGAAAACTCCCACTTGTGAAGCTTAATATTAATAAATATCACAACTTTTAATGAAAAAACGTTTAGAAATGTTATTTTCCCCCATGATGAAACCACTTTCAAATGTATAAATAATTCAATAAGTACCATGATGAGTCTATATAAATGTAAAGCCTTCACAAAACCAAAAACCAGATCATATAGCAAAAATGGATAGTCAAAAAAGGAGTTTAACTTTCATTTCTCTAGCTTTTCTCTTCATCACATGCTCTTCTGCTGAGTTCCTCATTCAACAGGTCACACAAGGGACAGGAACTGATAACAGTTCTTACAGCCTCCATGCAAATCTTGGTGAGCTTGTTGTCTGAAACCGATTTTCTTGATGACATACTGAAACTGAGTACTTGTTGTTGACAGGAGTAACGAGAGTGCTGAGAGACGAACGACCCTCGAGTAAGATAGTGACAATAGCCGGGTACTCCGTTATTAAGGGGAGAGGCGAGCCCTATGAGTCCTCTGTTTTTGAAGCTGCTGGTTACAAATGGTAAAAGTCTTTACATTATTTTTTCATTTATTTATTATTTAATATTGTTTTTAAACTATTTTATTAATGTTTTAATGGCAAAAACAAAACAGGAGACTAGTTTTGTACGTGGTTGGTAATGCTAACGATGGTGGAGCTGGCTATATATCACTTTACGCGAGGATCGAAGAGACTGAATCTCTTCCTTATGGTTGGGAAGTCAATGTTGATCTCAAACTCTTTGTCCACAATCCAAAGCTCCACAAGTACTTGATTGTCACAGGTATATCTATGGCCCACCTGAGATTTATGGGGTTTAAAGCAATTTACGTATTGAAGGTCAATGGATCAAAACATATACCGCTTTTAATCAATTTGCGGACCGAATGATATATAGTACATATTAATTAATGGTTATGCCAACTACCGGTCCTGGATATATTGTCATCATTCAACCTTCACTAAATTTTCATATTTTGGTCGCTATATCTTTGGAAGTTGTAAAAGTTGTTAGTAGATTAGTCTATAACATGAGTTGATTGTGGATCGCAGATGGGGCAGTCAAGCGATTTGACGCAGGGAAAAAAGAGTGGGGATTTGGACAATTGATTGCTCTTTCAACATTCGAGAACACCAACGAAGGGTACATTGTGCAGGACACTTGTTCTTTTGGTGCTGAGATCCTCATCGTTAAACCGGCCGAGGTGCAAGAGAAAGTCACGTTCATTTCAAACCCTCCAGACAATATTTTTACTTGGAAGATACTTCGTTTCTCCAACTTGGAAGATAAATTCTACTACTCTGCTGATTTTCTCGTTGGAGACAGATACTGGTTAGTACTTGATCCCAAAGCATGCCAACCGTCATTCGAATTCATCCAGTGACCTTAAGTGTGATAACCAATGTTCTAAAGTTTGGTAGACAGAAGATTAGCGCCTAGACGTGATTTTAGGCATCACATAAACCAATTTTTTTAAAAAATGTTTTAGAATATTTGTACTACTTTAAAAAAAAATGTTTATGACCGATTTGTCATATAGGTGCTCGCTTAATTAAGCACTTCTTATACCGTTTTTATAACATTGGTAATAACTACCATTATTTTGGTTAATGTATAATCAGGAGATTAGGGTTTAACCCCAAAGGAGATGGAGGCGGAAGACCATATGCACTTCCAATCTTCCTATTTGCTCAAGGCTTTAGGCCAAATGCAGTCGCTACAAACACTTGGGGAGCGGTTAATCTGAGGTTAAAGAATCAACGAAGCACCAACCACAGACAAATATATTGTAAGAAAACCAAACAAAATAAAATGTTTCTCTCCATGAGAAAAAATATTAGTGAATATGAAACTAATAGTTTATATAATTTATTTTTCAGCTGCAGCTTGGTACCCTATTCGAAGTGATTATGGTGTGGGAGTGAACAATATCATATTGTTAGCAGATTTAAACGATGCATCAAAAGGGTATTTGGTGAATGATGCTATTATCTTTGAAGCTGAAATGGTTAAGGTCTCTGTGACCAACATCGTCTCCGCTTAGTGATCTCCACTTGTTTTTGTCATGGAACAACAAACTCTATGAATAAAGAGGCGTGTGATGAGTTTGTAATAAGATGAAGTTGTCAATGCTTGTGATGTAATCTTCATTTATGTTCTTCGTTTTGTTGTGTACTTTGTTATCAATTCAATTTGAAATGAAACTATCTTGGTTTTTAAGTTTTATCCAGATGTTGGGAAAAGATAGAGTGTTTAATTAGTTTATATACATCAACTAGTTGACAAAAAAATAACATTCGAAAACTATAATAAGTTTTCTTTTTTTTAAAAAAATGGCCCCTTAGAAATAAGAGAAAACCGATCATATAGCCAACTGACGTGTTATATATACTTTCTATTTGTCGTTTTCTTATTCATCTTCTAATCTTTTCTAGCTTTGCAATATTGTGGTAGCATCGAAGCTGATACTTTACATATTCAAACAAGCAAAAACAGGAATAGTAAAGAATTAAAATATTCTTTTCTTCTTATAATTTTTTGAAAATATATTTATTTTTGTAACGTGGCTTTCTATATAAATGTAACAGTTCTTACAAAGGGCAAATCTTGGCACGCTTGCTGTTTGAACTTTGAAATCGTTTCTATTTAGTAAAGGCTGAAACCCTTTCTTTTTCTTGATTTCTTAGGAAAAATTCTTGGAAATGGCAAGAATGCTGAGAGAAGAGCGACCATCCAGTAAGATAGTGACAACTGAAAGCTTCTCCTTGATTAAGGAGAGGTTTGAACCCTACGAGTCTTCTGTTTTTGAGGCCTCTGGATACAAATGGTTAGTTATTTTCTCACTATATCATTTGTATTTTTTTCAAAAGAGTTATAATGGGTTTGCTTTTTTATATGGACCAAATCAGGAGGTTGATGCTTTACGTGACGGGTAATAAAACCGATGGAGGAAATAATCATATATCACTTTACGTAAGAATCGAAGATACAAGCTCTCTTCCAAACAGTTGGGTTTGATCTCAAACTCTTTGTCTACAATCATAAGCAACACAAGTACTTGACTGTCACAGATACTTATGTATATGGACTTTTACAAGATATATTGGCCAACATTAACTCCATGGAGTGCTACTTTTATTTTGCAATTGTATATTTCAAATACTAATCTGATTTTCTCATGATTGTGATTTTTGAACTGTAGATGGAACAGTGAAAAGATACAACGATGCCAACAAAGAGTGGGGATTCAGACGAATGGTTCCTCTTGCAACATTCTACAACACGAACGAAGGTTACATCATGCAAGTACTTGTTCTTTTGGTGCTGAGATCTTTATCGTTAACCCTACCCATCAACAGGAGAAAGTCATACATTCATGCCAAACCCTCCAAACACGAGTAGTAAGATGGTTCAATACACTTATGCTAAATTTTGTGATATATATATTAACATTTAAGACTACGAATTTAAGTTAAACATAGATAAATTGTATATCATTGATAAAAAAATTTTAGGTCTGGCAAACAATGTTTTTACTTGGAAGATTCTTCACTTCTCTATCTTCTCTATCCTGGAAGATAAATTCTACTATTATGATGATTTTTTTTTCTTTTGAATAACCCGGTGTATCTTGGCATCCATCAAAGTGGATCCAGACTAGCGGCTAGTATCCATATCAGTCTACGTTATCGGTCGTAGTACGCCTCAGTCACCAGATACTGGAGGAACCCAACTTTTAAATTTTATCCCCAATGGTCAGCGGGATTCGAACCATAGTCCGTATTGGAGCCTAAGCTCCCTCAAAACTATTGGGCCGTCCTTGCTTGGTTTACTCTGACGATTTTCTCGTTGGAAACAGATACTGGTTAGTACTTTTCTCATAGTATCACTGTTATGTAGGGCTAGACAAAAAATCCAGATTCGAAGAACCAAATCGAACCCGATCCGAAAAAGTAGTATCGAACCCGAAACGAAATTGATTAAATATCCGAATGGGTTTAAATTTTAAGTATTTAAAGAACAGGAACCGAACTCGACCCGAACTGAAATATTTCGGGTACCCGAATATATTCGAAATAGATTTATCCCTTATATATTATTTGCAAAGAGATTTTGACACATGTCCTCTGTACAATCAGTTTCACAAAAAAATGGTGACATGACCGATAATTAAATATGACATGGACGATTTTGTCACATGTCCTCTTTACAATCAGTTTCACAAAAAAATGTTGACATGACATATGACTAAATATGACATTATATTTACAGTAAATATATATATTTTTGGAAATCTTTATAGAATATGGTAATAACTTATATATTACATTAGTGTTGATTTATATTTTTAAAATATGATAATAAATCATAAATCATCATTAAAATAAATATATTCAAATATGACATTAAAATTTTCGAAAATATCATTTAATTATATATTTTTAAATTATACAATTGTATTACAATTTTTTCAAAAATGTATTCTTTTTTGAAAATTATTAAAATTTAATCGTAAAATCATTAATTTCTTATATATTTACAAATTTAATAAATATTGTCTAATTTTAATTTTTGATAATTATAAAATTTTCTACTACATTTTTTTGTTAATATATTTAATTAAAATAAATAGAAAGAAAAATCTATCTAAATTGTAATTTTAAATATATACATGCATATTCTTAAATATAATGTAAGAATAAACTAAAAACATTTATATTAATTTTTATGTCTTATTAAAAAATAGTATTAAAATATTGATAATAAAAATAAAATTTATAATATTAATAAAATTTTGGTTGTAAACATAATTTATATTGTATCTTTTAAAAATATTTAAATTTTTTACTGCAAACTCTACAATAAGTTTCACAAAAAATGGTGACATGCATACTAAAATTGATGACATTAAATATAATATGATGGACAATTGTATTTAGTGTGAATATATATATTTTTGAAAATCTTTATAGAATATGGTAATAACCTATATATTACATATAGTGTCGATTTATATTTTTGAAAATATTTTTAAAATATGGTAATAACTCATAAACCACCATTAAAATAAATATATTCAAATACAGCATTAAAAATTTCGAAAAAATCATTTAATTATATATTTTTAAATTATACAATTTTGTTTAAAAAAATCAAAAATATATTCTTTTTGAAAATTCTTAAAAAATAATCGTAAAATTATTATTTTTTTTATATATTTACAAATTTAATAAGTATTGCATGATTTAATTTTTGATAATTATAAAATTTTCTACTACAATTTTTGTAATATATTTAATAAAAATAAATAGAAAGAAAAATCTATCTAAGATTATAATTTAAATATATACATGCATATTCTTAAATATAATTTAAAATAAAAAAATCTATTTTAATATTTATTTTTATTTTTAATTATTTTTTTATTAAAATAGTGATATGAAATAAAATTTAGAATAATAAAATTTTATTTTTATACATAATTTATAATTTATTTATTAAAAAAATATATAAATTTTTTTACTGCACATGGTGCAGGAGAACACCTAGTATATATATATATATATATATTAACAATCTTTAGATTTAATGTATATTAAAAACATTCAGAATATATAAAATACTTTTTAGTTGTTAAAAATAGTTAAAATATATAAAAATAGTCAAAAGTACATGTTTAAAATAGTTAAAGTATACTCAAAACACCAAAAATATTTAGAATGTCTATTAATTTTCAATCCAAATATTCAAGCTAAACCAATTTATATGTTAATTTTAGGTATTTTTACCTATGCTATTCAAATTTATATGTAATATATATTTTGTTTATATATTTGGAGAAATGTAAAGTGTATAATTAATTTTCAAATTTTAAAATTATTTAAATGAGTTATTTGAACCCAAACCAAACCCGCAAAAATCTGAACCGAAACCGACCCGAAATTTAAAAATATCCGAATGGGGCTAAAAATTTTTAATCCGAAAACCCGAAACCCAAATGGATCCAAACCAAACCCGAATGAATACCCGAACGCCCGCCCCTGTGTATACTAATATATTGCATATTATGGATCTCTTGAGATTGATCATCCAAATCAACATCAACATCTGTAATGTGAGTTCTTTTTTTGCTACGGGTAATATGAGTTCTTCTATGGTCAAGTGTAATAACGGGTTTGGTTGGTGTATAATCAGAAGATTAGGATTTAACCCGAAAGGGGATGGAGGAGGAGGACCACATGCCCTTCCACTCTTCCTATTTGCTACAAACACATGGGGAGCAGTTAATTTGCGGTTAAAGAATCAACGTAGCTCCAACCATAGACAATTATATTGTAAGGAAGCTAACCAAAAGAAAATTAGAAATAGTGACTAAAATTAATAGTTGATATAAATAGATTAATGTTTTGTGTGCGTGGGTGAATGAATGCAGCTGCAGCATGGTACCTGATTCGAAGCGGTTACGGTGTAGGAGTGACCAATATCATACTGTTTACAGATTTAAAAGATGCATCGAAAGGATATATGGTCAATGACTCTATTATCTTTGAAGCTGAAATGGTTAAGGTCTCTGTGACCAACATCATTTCCACTTAAACATCTCTATGTCTTACAATCTTGTGAATAAATAGACGTTTAATGGGTTTGTAATAATAAGAAATTGTTGATGTTTGTGTTGTAATGTAATCTCAACCGGGGCTTCTAGCTCTAGTGGTAAAGGGTCACAGCTGTGAGTACCGCCATCGCCAGGGACAGAGGACCGTCACGTGGTAACACGTGACTAGTCTAGACCATTTATGTGAGGTCAAGATACCTATGTATAATTCAAAAAAAAATGTAATCGTTATATCTGATAATTCTTATCTCTGGTTTGTTATCACTAATAAAATGAAACTATATCTATGTCTGTAGTAATTTTCAATGAAAATTTACCATTACAAAAAACAAGTACTAACCACACTTTTCTTTTTATTATTGACGGTCTAATTTTTTTTGAATCAATTAGGAAAATAAAAAGAACAATACGGTAGAAAGGAGAAATCATAACAAAACATTTTTGGACTTATAACAAAAACATATATGCAATATATATATATATATATATATATATATATATATATATAAATCCTAGTTAGTAAGCAAAAT
>OVBX01000614.1:0-36663 GCA_900406325.1 Erucastrum elatum
TCAAGACCCACCGGTGAGACTTTCTTGGTTAAGCAGTACAAGAAGACAGCTGAGAACGAGGGAGGTGTTTCCATACTGGAAACAAAACTTTTAATGGTGTTCAAGCTAGACGATGAAGGAAACGCTGTCTACACTCGAGACATTGGAGATCTCAACATGTTCCTCTCCAAATCTGAACCTTTCTGTATCACTCCTTCTTCCTTTCCTGGTAATGGCATGTACGCTAACCAAATTTACATCTATGATTATGATGATATGGGAGTTGTGCTTCTGGATAGCATCCCCTTCAACATCTATAGTGTAAGTGGTCCACATCGTGACCCTTATCAGATTCCACCTCAAGATATCGAAAACTAGTTTTGTAACTGTCATTATCTCTGTGAGATTGTTTTATGTATTAATTCTCTTTGGAGAAATTTCTGCTATACTACTCTCAGAGACATATATTACTTTTGAACTATTTATCTAAATTGTTATCTAATCCTCCTTTGAAATTAGTTTGATCTTACGAATCGTGTGAATTGTGATCGGAGTTGTTTTTTTTTTTTGTCATTCTATTGCCAATTAATCGGATGCCCCTTTTGTGGTGTTACATCTGTAGCTTATCCATGTTCTAGTAATCTCAGTTGTTGGCCTCTGTTTACCTCACGTGTTTTTAGTCTAACACAGCCAAAACTAGTCTCTTTTCTCGACGAGATCCAATCCAAACACACATATTTAACCCAGAAACACGATATCAATTTGTCTGCATTCTATTGATCTCGTTCATCGTAATAAGAACCAGAACGGCGTTTAAGAAGAACCAACCTTCACATAGATAAATGCTACACAAGCCTTATCAACAACTACTTGGGGTGTTTTGAGATTTCATCTCTCTGTGTGTACTTGCTGATGTAACTTAGGAGCTCTTGTTACCGACTCTTACGACAAATATGTCCCACTAGTGACATATCTCATTAAAAACTCTAAAAAGTCAATTCAGATCCTGCTTCTAACACATTCACAAGTCCTGTGACTACTAGGAAGATGATAAAAATCTAACTGAAGGCAGAAAAGTTGAGATGACATCTATTGTTCTGAGCAGGTTGTGTCCTCTCAACACTTTATAAGAAGACAAAAGTATACACCTAAAGCAGAGGACAAAAAAAAAAGATAAGAAACTTTATTGATTTTATTGTCGTTGTTATAGAGAATACTGATGATACAAAAGACTCTTCTTGAGATGTTTGCATATGCTTTTACCGCTCGATTTGTATAGTGACATGACTGATATTATACTCTCTGCGGATGTAATCGATAACCTTGTTGACTGATATTATATTCATCAGCTTCTGGTGTGATATTGACATGGCAAGCAAGCAGCACTTTCCCCACTGTGATAGCCCAAATGTGAAGCTCATGAACAGCCACCACTTCTTCCATCGGACCATCTCCATCAAACCCTTTTCAAGCTTTGTAGCGTCGATCTCTCTTGGTGTACTCTCCATCAACACCTCAAGAATGCTTCTAATCATGTTGATGATTGTACCAAATGATACCTCCTCCAATCATAACACCAACGCTCTGGATCGAGTCACCAAGGACATGGAGATAAGCTCCTTGGACGTTGATGTTCCTCTTTCTCTTCTCTTTATCCGGCTTTTTGATTTGTCCAGCAACTGCTCTGTAACATCCCCATGAGCGTGATGATGCTTGTCCTCACCATGATCATGACCATGATGGTGATGATGGGTGGTAACAGTCACCCCAACGTGACTGTGATGGTCATGACCATGTCCATGACCGTGACTGTAACCAACCTTCACATAGATGCCTGTGAGTGAGTTACCAAACTGTTATTACCAAAAAGTCAACTCTTGAATATCGTTAAGACAGAAAAACATCCATGTGGACTTACTTTGTCGGCAACATTTGAGTCAGTCTGGTTCTCTCCAAAAGCATATATCTACTAGATCTCCGAACAGTAATAGGGAAGCGAAGACCGTTTCAAATAGATCCAAGCGTCCCCAGGATCATCAAAAGGAAGTCAAAAGAATCTTCAAACGCAAATAGCTTGTAGAACGGTACCGTTTTTGTTTACTATATTTGAATCTCCGTTTAAGCCGCTCTCCGAAGCCATTAGGTTTAACACAGAGTCCTTATGATCCTAAAGAAGAGATGAGGAACATGATAAGTTTCCAAAGAGTTCCGCGTTTCGAACCAGAGTCTTAGGATCCGTTTGATATCGGTGATGGTCACCGCGACGCCAGCTCGGGCCCACTTGCTCGAGTTGTTTTTAGCGACGATTGTAAACGGCCAAAGCGTTCGGAGGCAGAGTTGTTGGTATCGGGTTACGTTGCACGCGTCTTTAATGCACCTGCTGTGTAGTTACGGCTGGAGGATATGCTAACGCTTTGGCCGTTTACAATCTCTCTTGTAACAGCCTTGACCACGATCCTGATCTCCAGCACATCCCTGAGGAAAGCGGCGGTTCAAGCTAGAGATGTGACTAATCCTGTGTTGGAGAATTTTCTCTGGGGAGCTCTAAATACTCATGGCTAGGAAAAAACTGGACACTGATCAGTTTTTGTTTGGTTTAGTATGGCTATGGTGTTTAATTTCGTTTGTGAGGTACTTTTCTAGTGGGAAGAGGTGTGTTAGTTTTGGTTTTTGATGTAACTCATCATCACTTTGATCTCATAAATATATATGTACTTAAATTTAAATTTGTGCTCGTTTATTATAATGTTTCTGGCTCCTTTCTGATGTCAATTAGATTTCTATATTTCTCAAGCAAAACGTTGAACATGTGTAATTAAATAAATATTCACTGTTACCAAAGTGAAGCAAGATATAAAACATTTTGTTTAGATTTAATGTACACTACTTAAGTAACTGTTTTTTCTCAGATGTTCATTTTTGTGCATTCTAGTTCTCTAATATTATGATTTATGGACTAATAATGCAAAGATGTGGGCTATTGTTATTGACTAAACCAACATAAAAAGAAAAAAGAAATTCACATCACAAAGAAGATTCAAACTGAAGCTCTTTAACCAATATAAGTACTTCTTAAAAAAATTGTTCATTGGACAAAACAATACTCTGCATTGATGCTAATAATTACGTTCTCTAAGCATTGACTGCGAGACAAAAGGGAAACCAAATCGTTAAACCGTACAGAGAAAGCTTCACCGTTCCAACGGTAACATGACGCAGAAAGAAGCATATATAATCAAACCATTCTCGTTTCGGAAGGAGACTTTCTTAATTATCTCAAAACCTCATCTTCTTGTATTATCCAAAAGATAATAATATAAAATAAAGCTCTGAGAAAAGTAAAAGGCCTTCTTCTCTAACTTGAATAAACCGGAATGGATTTCGGCGGCGACGGTGGCCTTTCCTTCCCCGTTGTCCCCACTGTATACAAGAGAGAAGACTATAAACGTACCAAACACGACACCGTTTTCTCCAAGTGGAAGGTCCTCTCTCGGTTTTTTATCTTTAGTCTTTAGTCTGTTTATGAAAGAAGCTTAGCTGAGACACTTTATACACATATACAGGTTCTGATAGGTTCTGAGGATTGGGAGGATTTCAAGAAGGGGAAAGACGGTGTGTGTAGATACAGAGTCCAGAACTTACCAAGCAGATCTTGTCCTGGTCTGTATGAGCTAGGTGTTGTAGTAGCAGCAGTCAACGGAAAGCTTGACTCGGGTGATGTTCTCGCTGCGTATCTAGGACAAGCTGAAAGCGTTAGATCTAGGCTTCAGTGTTATGGACGTTCCGGTGCTCATTTCCGCAATCTCAACAACAACCTTGATGGTTGTTGTGAGTCTCTGGATAAGAAGGCGGGTTTGTTTGAGGACGTATTCATGAAACATGGCTCGGTTGTCTATAGATGGGCTCCGGTAATTTATCTTATTATCTTATTTACTTATTTTTTTTTGTAATAAGTTTGATACTAATGATTGTTCCCTATGCATTGTCAGATGGGGTCTAAGAGGGAAGCTGAGGCAACAGAAGGGATGCTTTTGAGCACTTTTGACTATGCGTGGAACAAAGGAAGCAACGGGGAGCGACGCCATCTTGATTTGCTTAACAAGCTTGGTGATCGCAAGTTTATAAGCAACAGAAACTCCGGGGTATCACGTGTGCTGTTTCCTTTTCTCCCTAACCAAGAGAGAAAGCTAAGCTGTGATGTTGTTGGTGAAGAAGAGAAGAAGAGTACTAGTACCAATTTCCTCACTTCCGTAATCAAACTCTCCCGATCCAGACCGCAACCGGTTTCAGACAAATCCAATGAGATCTTCTCAGGTTCTTCTTGTTGTTCTGATCCTGTTTGTGGAGTCTTTCTTGAAAATGGGGATTGTTGCAGTAGGAGTCCAGTTAAAGGAAGGAAGAGATGCATAGAGCATAAAGGGCAGAGAATCTGCCGTGTCTCACCGGTTAAACCACAGCCCAAGACTTTCACCACCAGACACCAAGATTACAACACTGATGTTGTTACCACCTGTTGTGGAGTGATCTTACCAAACATGGAACCTTGCAGTAAGAGACCTGTTCCGGGAAGAAAACGGTGTGCGGATCATAAAGGGATGAGGATCAACGCTTTCCTCTTTCTTCTTAACCGGACAGACCGTGAGAAAACCGTCAAAGGAGAAGAAAAAGAAGCTTCGAATCCTAGCTTCTGTGAAGCTACAACAAAGAGTGGTGTGCCTTGCACAAGAAGCTCTCCTAGAGGAAGCAAAAGGTGTTGGCAACACAAGGATAAGGAGAATATTCATCCGGTTGTGGCCGCAACACAAGTAAGATGTGGTGTTAATGTGTGTGATGGATTGGTCTGTGAGAGATCTCCGGTTAAGGGACGTAAGAGATGTGAAGAGCATAAGGGAATGAGAGTCATCATCCCATCATCATGACTTGGTTAAGCTGTATATGTCCTCCCCTAACTGGAATTGTTTGTACTAAACCGGTTTTCTTTGTTTAGTGTACCAATTTCTGTACCGAATTAACTATTATTTAAAATTATTTAAATGGAAATTTAGTGACTATGAAATCACGGCTTTAACTGGTAAACTTATATTAGTGAAATAAAAATCTTTAGTGTTACAACTATAGGTAGTCAACAATTTCTAATCGGTGCATTTCTATAATGGGCTATATACTAGAAACCTGAAGGCCTAACCATTAATGGGACTGTCATATAACTTTTTTTCAAAATTTGTGTGTTACAGAAATTTCGACGGTCGTTATCGTTGAAGTTGACAAGTCTGAGAATGGTTATCCTTAGAGAATTTTCCTGGCCTATCCTCGCGTCGCGCCTTCTCGTCTTCTTCTCAATCTCTGTAGCAGCATATTCCTCTGTAAATCCTATTCTTACCCTTTTTTTTTGTTGGCTTCTCTCCGATAAAATAGGATTACTGAAACCATGTTTGCTCTAGTTTAATCGTCAATCTCCTTCATCAAGCTTCTCCATTGCCCCTGATGGCATTCCTCGTCCGTTCGCCGGATATATCCTCTGTCTCGGCGAGAAGCTTATCCGGATTGAATTCGACCGTAAGACATGTGTTTATGAGGAGAAAGGTTACTTTGTCCCCAAGAGATTTGTCTGGTGTGAAGAAGAATAAGAAATCAAGATTGTACGTGAAGTTCTCAGCTCCGGTGAAAGAAGACTGCGAGATTAGCACAAAGAAAGAAGAAGAAAATAATCAGAACTACTACGTGAATATGGGTCACGCCGTTCGGTGTCTCAGAGAGGAACTTCCTTCCTTGTTCTACAAGGAGCCCACTTTTGATATTTACAGGTTTTAGGGTTTCTCTTTCGTTTTATACTTCTTTTAATCAGAGAATCTAAATGAACTGTTCTTAATTAGGTTTCTCAAAGAATCATATGTTTGCTTCATTGTCTTGATAGTCTCTTGTTCATTAGCTTCTTATTGTTTTCTTTGACTAAAGCTTTCAAATTAAAATAACATAACGTTTACATAAAGCTGTAACACTTAATAGCGGGAAAAAGAGCTTGCATGAACATTCCTCATCATAGCTAAAATTTCATACCTATGAAACAACTGGCGGAAACTAGTAAAACCATAACTGACATTTCATACCTGTTCATTAGCTTTTTGCTGCTTGTTTGATATGTTTTCTGCTTTATCTCTTCTTAATTTAGCTACTCTTGTCTAATTTTCACAGGAATGATATTGTGTTGAGAGACCCTATCAACACTTTCACTGGAATTGATAACTACAAATCCATATTTTGGGCGTTACGTTTCCACGGAAAGATCTTTTTCAGAGCACTCTGCATCGACATCATTAGTGTTTGGCAACCAACAGAGAACACTCTGATGATTCGATGGACTGTTCACGGGATTCCACGTGGTCCTTGGCAGACTCGTGGTCGGTTTGATGGCAATTCAGAGTATAAATTCGACAAGAACGGGAAGATTTATCAACACAAAGTCGATAACATAGCCGTTAACTCGCCTCCAAAGTTTCAAATGCTCAATGTTCAAGAGCTTGTTAAAGCCATTAGCTGCAGTTCGACGACACCAAAGCCCACGTATTTTGTGTACGGAGGAGATTCATCATCATTGTCGTCAGAAACATATTAGTGTGTTTTATATATAGCTCTTTTGTGTGGTTATAGATAGAGTTTAAATGCGGGTGGGACTATAGATGAAGAATAATGAAATAAATTCTTTAAAATGATGTATACATGAAAAATGAAATAAACTAAGTAATGATAGATAATCTTAACTATCTACTGTTTTTATCACATGACAGCAACTATCAGTTTGGTTGTTTTTTTTGCATGTATCTTAAACTTTGATGGGTTGCTGCATTTTGAAGTTGGCTTAAAAAAATTCTTGTGACTACTATTAAAATCTTGTATATTTTCATATAAGAAAATACAGACCCTGGTCCGAGTCAATGCTAAAGTATTTATTGTATTTTTTTTATTGGACCTCGCGGGTCTTGGTTATGTTACGGGTCCTATCCAAGACCCGATCGGATAGCCGAAGTACCCAAAAATAATTATATATATATATATTAGGTATATTTGGATGATTAAATATATTTTTAGGTATTTCAAATATATTTTTTTTAAAATCGGGTTCGAGTTTTCAGTTAGAATTTCAAGTTTCAGATAAAATTTTAGATCTTTGAAAAATATAATGTATGTATTAGATAAAATTTTGGGTACCTTTTGGGTTTTTGAGTCTGATTTTGGATAAAAAATTTGATATTTTAAATGTTTTCGGGTATTTTTTTGGTGATTTTTCAAGTCCTGAATACCCGAATCTCAAATATACCTGAAAATTATTCAAATATACCTGAAAATTATGAATAATTTATGGGGTTTTATAGACCTGAATCGACTTGGACCTGAAAGACCCTACTCAGAAAGGACCCGAAGAGTTTTGTTTTAACCGGCAGGCAGGCCCATGGGTTTTCGTGGCCCGAGAGGCAAACATATTTTCAACAATCCTTTTTCTTAATTAAAAGTTAGTACTTCTTTTTCATTTCAACGACTCCACTCCTTTCAAAGTCGTCGACAGTTCTCAGAGTGACGAGCCGTAACCGCCAAGAAATCGATTTCGCCGCTCAGCTCTCCACAATCGTTTCGATTCTCTCCCTCTGGAATTCAGCATTTCGGTCGTTTCTGGTTCGTCCCCTCCCCTTGCTCCGTAACTAGAGGTTAGTGTTGGTTCTAGCTTAGGGTTTAAGTTTTCTCGAATTTCGGATCGATCCTAGCCTCTAGTTGATTCTAGACTATGATTTCTCTCTGGCATATCTTGTTCGTCCCCTCAATCTGTTGTGAGCTAGAGAAATCAATCTCTCTCTCTTTTTGCGAGGTTTCTTTGACACTGGTGGCTCATGTTTATTTTCAATGTACTGTCTCATGTGGCGAAGTTGCTTGTGGAACACAAACAAGTATTGAATGAGCTTACCAACAATATACTAAGGCAAGAGAGATCAGTTACCTCTTTTGAAATTTTGGATAAAACCTTTCTCCCTACAACCCCCTAGAGCGTACTTGATTTGTACATTTTATATAGAGAAAATTTGGAAAAATACACTTAAATAAGATTATAATTTGAAATATACAACATCTATTTTAGTTTTTGGAAAAATATACTTATGTATATATTAATTTACTAAATTGTCCAATCTAATATTTCTCAATTCCTAATATATTTGTTTTAAAAATCGTTTTTTAAATCGATAGAGAATCTACATAATATTTTTTGTTAACATCTGATTTCCATTAATAATGAGTTGAGTTTACATAATCTTCGTGAAGAAGATTGGTAATGAAACATGGAACACAATTATGAAATCCATACATTGAGATATGTTGGTCTCTATGGGTTGCTAGTTTATCAGCTACTCTATTTGTTTTTCGTCCTACCCATTGATATGAAACATCTTCAAATCTTCTCTCCCACCATTTGATCTCTCTCTTATCCAATTATAGCATCCAAAATGTCTCTGTTGATTGTTGAGGAGTTGGATTGCTTTCTGATTGTCCCCTTCAATGATAATACGCCTGTAACTCTAGCCCAACAAAATTGCATACCCATAAGTACAGCCTGTAATTCACTTTTCAAAGGTGTATGCACCATTTTTCCTTCCGCCTGAGCGGCTCCCTTAAATATTCCAGTATCATCTCTCAGACCCCATCCTACATTACTGATAACATTCTCATTTATGAATGGTACATCAACATTGCATTTCATCTATCCTGCAATTGGTTTCTTCCATTTGTG
Organism: Erucastrum elatum; assembly: GCA_900406325.1. Classification (NCBI taxonomy): domain Eukaryota; kingdom Viridiplantae; phylum Streptophyta; class Magnoliopsida; order Brassicales; family Brassicaceae; genus Erucastrum; species Erucastrum elatum. The sequence continues at coordinate 8,753 of OVBX01000614.1, forward strand.
CTCTCTTCCAAACTGAGTAGTACCTCGTTGGCTTTGTAGTTCTTCATGTATTTCCTCAGCTTCCTGCCACTCCTTTGCATCCATTCGTCCATACTTTATAATATATTTTTAATATACCTAAACAATTGTTCCATATTTTTTTAATATATCTAAAATCATTTATTATTTTGAGAGAAAAAAGGGAAAGAACTCAAGCCGATCATCTTCTTCTCGTGGGATAACAATTGTGCTGTTACGACTTTGGAATTTGATGTTTGTATGTTCTAAATATTTTATTTCTGCAAAATTTGGTTTTGGTTACTCTAGGTTTGATATCTGTTTTAGTTTTTATTTTGCAATAAGAGCAGAACCTTGAACTAATATTGTTTCTCTCGATCCGAACACTCCGAGCATATGCTTGCCGACTCGGATAATAACATCCCTTTCGTTTACGAGAAAACTGAGACTCGCTAGCTCGGCCACATGGTTTGGACATAGCAGCTCTCTGTAAGTGAGTCTGTTTTCTGGTTTTCTTAGACTAGAATTCACAGTTTGTATATTTTCATACATATATTCAAGCTATCACATAACCACCACCAATGATGTAATACACACCTGAATCATTGAAGATTTGATGGCAAAAATGATTTGGAAAAAGAGTTAAGCTTGGGGCCAATGATTCTAATGGGCCAGAGCACGTGCATATCGGGAAGGTCCGTTTAGGACAGCTAACACACAGGTGTGGGGATCTCAGGATGCAAAGCTGGCCAATGCTGACCCCATCGTTACTTTATGCGCAACTTGACGACGGTTTCATTCAATTCAAGTCCCGTTGACTAGTCTCTTTTACAAGGTTGTTTCCGTCATTTTCTTAGCTAGAGGAGGGTTACTAGATCCACCTCCAATTTAAGTTGTGTTATTAAATGCTTGCATAGAAATCTTACCATAAATATTTAGTAATCATTTAATGTGTTTATATCAACTACCGCATTAAAAGCTTGTACAAGACATGTGAAACTCTTCCCTTTTTTTACATATATCTAGTACTAGTATAGTATTTTGGAATTACAAGATTATTATTTTTAATGTATAGTAGCCAAAAGTATTAATTTAATGTACTTTCAGTTTATAATGTTTTTGTTTGGTTTTAATTGATTGTATTAATTACTAACAATTTAGTTGTATTTAAAATCATCAAACTAATCCGTTGATCAGAACCAATATTAGCTAAGAATTAAAAATGTGATTAGTAGGAGTATTATATTAGCCTGAGCTCTGAAATTTATAGTTAAAATAAATTAATAAATAACCGACAAAAACAATAAATAAAATAGTAAAAGCATAGTGCGTCTTTCCCGAAGTCGTTTTCTAATATTCGTGTTAACTCACTCGGAAAGGAAAATGGCATAGGAGTCCTTTGGAATCGCTTCTACTTCACTCTCTCACCTTCTCCTCTCTTTCTCTCTCAAGAAGAGTTAGCTGAGCAGTCTCTCACCAGAAAGGGGCTCTAACCTCCTTACATCACATTGATATACAGTCCATCCCACTACGTAACCGTAATTTCTACTCAAAATCTAATAAAATTATTCCATCTGATCGTGTATCGTTTCTCTCTACACGGAGAGAAGAAGAAAGAGGAGAATCTCAAAAAAAAAATGGAAACGGAAGCTTCGGTGACGGAGGAGAATACAGCGATGACTTTCGACGAGGTTTCCATGGAACGCAGCAAGAGCTTCGTCAAGGCCTTGCAGGTTCCTTCTTTCTCTCCATTATATTCTTTGCTTCTGTTTGAATTAGATTCTTTAAAGAAATTAAACAGCTATGAACATGATTTAGCTGATTCAGATCCATGAATCTCCTTGTATCCTCTAGGCTCTGTGATCCATGATCTCTAGTAGTTTTGAACAAGAATCTTGTTATTTAATTCAACGTTTTATGATGTAACAGGAGCTCAAGAACTTGAGACCTCAACTCTACTCTGCTGCTGATTACTGTGAGAAGTCTTATCTCCACAGCGAACAGAAGCAAATGTATGATGCAAAACCATCTCCTTTTATTAACTTACCTTTTGAATGATAGTTGTTGTTCATGAATTTATATATATGCTCTGTTTTTTTTTTTTTTTGTTAGGGTGTTGGACAATTTAAAGGACTATACTGTGAAGGCGCTTGTTAATGCTGTTGATCACCTTGGTACTGTTGCTTCCAAGCTTACTGATCTCTTTGATCAGCAGAGTTCTGATGTATCAACTATGGAGCTAAAAGCTTCTTGTGTTAGCCAGGTAACAAGACTGTCACAATCACACTGATCTATAATCCTTTTGTAAATGTTCTTTGTTAAAAGGTTTTTGTGTGTCTTTGTTTTTTTTTGTCAGCAACTGCTTACGTGCCGGACTTATATAGACAAAGAAGGTCTTAGACAGCAACAGCTTTTGGCGGTTATCCCATTGCATCACAAGCACTACATTCTACCCAGTAATATTATTTTTTCTTGGTATTAGTATGATTCTGATGTTCAGTTAGATGTTCAAAATCTGAGTCTTTTCTTTTCATTTGGCTGTTGTTAGACTCTGTCAATAAGCGGGTACATTTTAGTCCTCTCAGAAGATCTGAATCAAGACAGAATCATCACCAAGCTATATCCCGTCTTCAACCTTCAGGTGTGCAATGTCTGCGACCTTTGAGCTTTGTATGCTAGTTGTAGTGAAACATTGGAACGGTTAAGTAATGTGTTTTGTTTGACTCACTTAGATGCCCCTGCTTCGAAGTCACTCTCCTGGCATTTAGGCTCAGAGACTAAGTCGACCCTGAAAGGAACTACCACTGTCACACCAAGGTAGAGCCCACAAACAGCTGTGTTACATAGGTTCTTCATAACTAATCAGCTAACTCATACCTATTGTGCAGCTCCAAAGATTCAAAGGCTTTTGCAAAGACAACCGGGGTGTTCCATCTTTTAGGTACGAGAGACTGTGGATTTGGAGATGAATTAAGCATAGCATTTCTTCTAATGCTTACTCATAACGAAGAGATTTTAGGTAATTTGATGATACATTGAAACGCATGCAGGTGATGAAGAAAACATTAAGCCTTTGGTCGGAGGTTCTCAGGTCTCGGGTGTTCCTTCAACATCCACTATCACCAGGCAGACACAGAAGGTAAAGTCTTAGAGAACACATGAAACAAATCAGATTACACTAGTGAGCTGTGCTAAATGATGTATGGTCATGGGTCTTGATGAAACCAAGTTTGTTGTTCCTCAGGATATGGAAGCTCCCAAACTTATGACGGGTCACAGGTCGCTTGACAACCCACGACGAGAGATCATTCAAGCACCTGTAAGGACCAAGAGTGTTCTATCTGCGTTCTTCGTCAAACAGAAAACTCCAAAGCTCAAAGCTGGTTACGTCTAGTGAAAAACAACTCCCTACACTAAGAACCAATATTACAATATCATCCCACCTTTCTTTTATTTTTACAGCACGTTCTCCTTTTCATGTATAAATTTTCGTAGTCCTCACATCAATGTACGAAGTGGTTCTGTGATTAACAAAACTGTGTAGCTCAATAAGAAAAAAAGGCTTTGAAGTGCAAAGACACTATAAAATTTCTATTAAGTCGCTACAACATTTGATTCAGAACTTAAAAGACTTTCAGATGTAAAGATTTCTATCAAGTTGCTACAACATTTGATTCAAAACTTAAACCGAACACTGAATCAGGCTTCAGAGCTTCTCGGATCAAATATCAATATCTTGGAGCTGTACCATAGAAAAAAAACAGCCAATGGTTAGAAAAGCGAATTCGAATATACTAGCACCAAAGAGCCTTTGGGGTTCAAATGTCACATACCTCTGCCGAGTGTTGCTTCAGGAAGCCTCTCAACCGAGTACTTGCGACCCGCCAAGTACATGATAGGCACACCAGGAACCTGCAAACGAGCAAGATGATATCCAAAGATTTCAGTTATGGACATTTAAGAAAAAAACTATTGACGTATCGAACTAATCATTTTACCTTTCGAATCCTACGCTTCAAGTCTCTATCACAAGTAGCCACCATGAAGCACTTATGCTGTATATAACAAGAACAAGTATATCAAAGACGCATACAAACGATAAAAATCTCTACACCAAGAGCATCAATTATCTCTCCTTACAGAGAGTCTAGATACAAAGTTCCACAAGGAAGGAGAATTACCTGAGTAACTCTGTCAACGAGACAGTCATCAGCATATGTCCCTTTGTGTACACAAGGTAGTCTCTCGAAGCGCGGATCTTTCGCAATCCTGCCAAAAACTTACACCAACTAAGAATCCACAAAAAAAAAAGAGAGGCAAATGCTCTAAAACACTTAGAAATCTTAAAGCAAATACCTAAGAGCGACACGATACTTCTGGCCTAATTTCTCTAGCTCAGCCATGACGCAGTCAGTAATACAAGGAGTGCCTTCAAACCCAAAATGATCAAAGGAGAGTAAGAATCTAGCATATATCCATACATAACTAAAGAGACAAACCAACGTTGTAAAGAAACTCACATTTTGCATTCAAGCAGAACATCATTCCCTGCTCTATATCAATCTATTGAAATACAACAAAAGGGACGGATATCGATTAGAAACAAAACGAGATTCCAATAAAGACAATAACACTGTAAATATAGCTACCTTGTTCTGGATAGAGAAGTTGATGAAGTTAGTGTCGACGAGAACTCGGTAAGGAGGAACCATATTAGTGTTGTGAGAAAAAAACATCCCTGATGGAACATTCGGTCTTGATTCCAATATAAAAACAACAAATCAAATCAAAATCTAACAAAAAAAAGATTACAACTGGCCGGAAAAGGAGGAGTAAGCTAAAGCTAAAGCTTACACGTTTCTGGGAAGTTCAGTGAGGTCCTTCTTGTTTGGATTCAGAACCTCCTCCTTGTAACTGAATTAAGCAAAAAAAAAAAAACAATTAAGAAACCTTTTTAAAAACATATCAACTTTCAATGAAAAAAGAGGAATGGGTAGACTCACTGCTTGAGAGCTTTGTGGCTAATCGTCTTCTTCATGACAGCAAACTTCTGAGGTTTCTTTGCCTTTCCCATCTTTGAAAGCAAAAAAAAAAAGAGTAACAAAAGCCCTAGCACAAAAAGCACAGAGAAGAGAGAGAGAGTGGGAAGCTAAAATCGGCGGAAGGAAGGAAGCAGAGAGGTTTTAGCGACGGAGACCGACAATGAAGACTAGATGATACCTACAGATATGAAACTTTTTCAAAAGTATAGGCCCAATAATGAAACCAATACATAATAATGGGCTTAATTAACAAGGCCCATATTAAGTCAAAGATATTTTGTGTGGGGGGAGTGAGGAGAAGAGGAGAAACATCGAGATGCTTCAGAGTTAGGTTGTTAGTTATGGAGCGAGAATGATCTGGAGAGCAGGAGAAGATAGATTTTTCTCCCTCCAAAATCTTCTTCTTCTTCCTCTCTCTATAAATTACGAAAATGTCTCCAGATATTTCACTATCCATAAAAATAAGAATCTGCAATCATCTGATATCAGGAAAAAAAAAAGGCCAAAGAAGAAATTTGCAAATTGGTTTGGTGAAGAAAGAGCTTCGCAGGAACTGAGATTTCTGTAAGCTCTCTTCTGATCTTTTCTTTTCGTAGTTCTTATCAAAGATGTAAACCGGTTTAGAGTAACCGTTAGTGAGATGTCTTGGTCTTTGATTGTTTGGGTTTTGGTTGAGAGTATGTAGTTTTTTTTCCGTTAATTCATTTTGGATTTGGTTATTTGCTGCAGCTATACTGGTTAGTTGAAGTTTGATCAGAGATGATCCCTATGTACATGAACTCACCACAGCCTGGTCAAATGAGACCACAAGGAGGATGCTGTTACCAAGGGTTTGGGAATTATCCTCACCATGCAGCAGTTGATGCTTCTTCGCCAGGACAATGTGAACATTGGCCCTCCCCATTGCCTTGTTATGGAGGCTGCGTCCATGGCAACATCCCTACCTACGCTCCTTACTGGTCTCCTACTCCTTGTTATCCTCCACAAGCGCCGTACCATACATTCTGTGGAAACCATTCGGGGTTCTATCCTCACGCTCCTCCTTGTTACGTTCATCACCCGTTTCCTGTTGGTTATCAACAAGGGTTTGAGTCTGAGAAGGATGTGACTGGGAAGAATCGGTGTACAAAGTGTTCTTCTTCCCGAATGTGTTCCCCGAAGAATGGCTCCGGTGTTGTTATTGAAGAGCATGAGCCGGAGATTGAGAAAGGAGACCGTGGAGAGGATGTAAACCACGTCCGTTCCACCAACTATCCTTATCCCATTGTGTGGATACCTCACGAGAACGCTAGGAATCAAGAGCGTGGAAGTCATAATCAACCTCCTGCTCAGATTAAGGCTCCGGAGACTGAGAATAAGAAGGTGCAGAGAGGGGATCCTAAGTATTGGGATGGTAGTTTTCCATTAGATGAGAACACCATCAAGTCCTGGTTGCAAAATCAAGACAGGAATAAGAGGCAGAACGGAAAGAGCGTGGAACTACCTTTTGATATCAGCAAGCTGAAATCCTTACTGCAGGGTCAGGGACAGAACCAGAACAGCAAAGAGCCGGGACAACTTCAGTATCCTATTTTCTGGATACCATCCCAGGGCAAACAGGAAGAAGTTGAAGCTTCTGAGAAGAAGGAGCGTGGTAACGAAGGGAGTGACTTGAAGTCTGTCTCCTCGAATCATGTAAATAGTGGCCCAGTTGCCCAATGCGACAAAGGGAACATCCCGGTGGAGAGCCATAAAGAACCAAGAAATATTCCAGTCAAACTGTCAGAAAGCCATCTTCCAGAGCCAACTGAGAAGATTGTGAAGACAGAGCCAGCTGATAACACAAGAAAAGAGCAGCGTTCGTCTCCACCAAAAGCATCTAAGTTGCCTCCGGTGTGTCTGCGTGTTGACCCGTTGCCGAAGAGGCAAAGTGGTAAATCCAAGTCTCTTAGCCCTCCTAGACGAAAGGAACAAGATTTAACATCAGAAGAGACCAAGGTCGCTTCTCCACTGAGCACTAAGAAGGTAGAAAGGGCTATTCCTGAATCTTGTAATGTAAAATGTGAAGAGGCAAACGATGAAAAGAAGTCTGATGAATGCCTGAAGCCATCAGGAACAGAAAAAGACCTGCAAAGAGTGGAACGTGAGATCGTTGAATCTTGTGAAGATCAAGAGAACAAAGAGAAGCCTGCAAAGAAGATTACAGAAGAGGAAGCAGCTAGAGTTATCCAATCTAGATACCGTGGATATGATGTGAGAAGATGGGAGCCAATTAAGAAACTGAAAGAGATAGCTACTGTTCGTGAGCAGATGGGTGATGTTAAAAAGCGTGTTCAGGCGCTAGAATTATCCGCTGATCAGCAAACTTGTGGAAAGGAGATCATAGTTCTTGGTGAAATGGTGATGAGCCTTCTATTAAAACTTGATTCTGTCCAGGTATGCATGAAAGACTGGCTTATCTTTTTGTGTCATTTGTTTCTTACTTCCATTTATAGGTTTGATGTTTTTCAGATAGTTTTACTCTTTAATTGTTGGTGACCGTTTTTGAGAACTTTTTATTGTTCCTGCAGGGCTTGCATCCTAGTATCAGAGATCATAGAAAATCTTTGGCTAGAGAGCTCTCGGACATGCAGGAGCATATTGACTCCTTGAAAAAGAGCAGTGTGGAGAAAGTGGCTGTAGAGGAGCAAGTGGATGCTACATCACAGACCAGTGATTGTCCAGTGAGCTTGGAGCACAGTCAGCTTGCAGAAGAGAACAACATGGCATCTGACTCCAGTACGGAGAAGGTTTGTCTGACTTCTCCGGAGGAACATCTTACGAGTCCAAGGAACACAATAGAAGGACAGTTAGTGGCCGAAGCAGAAGAAATAACTGCGCTGTCTGAGACCTTAGCGACTGATGCTGAGCCAGCTGCTGAAACAGTCATATGTGAAGCGGACTCGACAACCATTCCAGAGAAAATTGAAGCGGCTGAGGCTGCGTTACCAATCAATCCATCATCAGGTGATGGAAATGAAATGACTATGACGAACAAGGAAGACAAAGTCATAGTCGAGAACTTGGAGGAGCCGTTACCGGAGTTACCACAAGTGCTGGAAACAACCGTTGGCTCTGAATATGCTACCGAACTCTCTGAAACTGTTACCAATGAGTCTGAGAATGAAGACAGAAAGGGAGACGATGATGATTCCGAATTGCCTTCGGAGAAAATTGAAGCGGTTGAGAATCAGTCGTCAGCTGATGGAAACGACATGACAATGACCAATATTGACGAAGACAAAGTCATGGTGGAGAAGTTGGAGGAGCCTGTGACCGAATTGCAACAAGTTACGGAAACAGCTCTTGGACCGCATTTAGAAGGCCCGGAAAATGCTACTGAAACCTCTGAAACTGTGGCCAACGCGTCGGAGAATGAAGACAGAAAGGGAGAAGACGATTACGGTTTGACTTCAGAGAAAAATGAAGCGGTTGAGACTGTTACGTTAGCTGATGCAAATGAAGTGACTAGTGACGAAGACAAGGTCATGGTGGAGAAGCTGGAGGAGCCGCAAGCAGTGGAAACGACTCAAGGACAAGCTTTTGAAGCCCTAGAAAATGCTACTGAAGTCTCTGACACTGTGGCCAACGTGTCTGAGACTGAAGACAGAAAGGGAGACGATGATCCTGTATTGCCTTCAGAGAAAGATGCGGAATTATCCGAGCTACCTGCTGGAGTGATTGACGATGATAAAATGCAGCTTCTTTCACAAGATTCGTTATCATCTCCTGGACAGGAGAAGACTGTAGTGGACCCCGAAATAGCGAGCAAGGAAGAGACTAACGTTGACCACTCATCCACTGGCATAGGCCAGGAGACTGAACGTGGGATGTCAGAAGAAACAAAGAAGCTGATGGAGGAGAACCAACGATTCAAGGAAACAATGGAGACGCTACTAAAGGCAGGCAGAGAACAACTAGAAGTCATATCAAAATTAACAGGCCGGGTCAAGAGCCTCGAGAAGAAACTGTCACAGAAGAAGAGAACTCATATCGGACGTGGTAAACCCAACCGTGGAAAGCAAACAACCAAACCAATGCCTGCAAGTTGTACTGATGCCTTAATGTAAATCAACATAAACCGCTGTAATTTTGTGTGCTTCTATCTCTTGTATTGTATCTATCTCTATATAAGAGTGTGGTTTTGAAAATTGTTTTTACTGTTCTTGATGTACTTGCAAATGGGAAGTTATCTGTGTCCCATTTCATTCTAATCACGGGAAGGATCAGGTTAGCATTTCTTACCTGTCTGACACCGAACTAAGATTCCAATGATTCAGCGTTTGACGCTTACGAAAACGGGGAAGAATTTTAGCACATTTCATGATGTGTCGAGGCTCAAATAATGGCCCGTTAGTAATTTTGGTCGATGTGACTCTCAGCCAATAAGTGGTACAGTTAAAAGAAGTACTATGAAGTTCATTATCACCCATGGCCATCATTATGAGAGTTATATTTGTGATTAATGATACTTTATACTAAATAGGGAGTGTAGGGAGGGGACCATAACACGTAGTAAATTGCATGTCTAGTTTTATTACATTTACTTAGCCAAATTTTAATTTCATTTTCTTTGGAGAAAAGGCAATGAGTGTGTGTGTGGTTCATGCGGACATATCCATCCTTTTCATGTTCATTTTTCTTCTTTCTCATCGTCCACGTTTCCTTGTCTATTAGCCGTCGAAAATATTCAATCTATTGTGGTCCCGTTTCACGTCCCAACGTCTTTCTTTTTTTGTTTGGTTAACAAGACCATTTACACTCATCTCCATAATCTCTTATGTTGTACTATTTTTTTCTCATTACAACAGCAACATTGGAATCAAAGTTAAACATGTGCAAGAGAAAGAGTAAGTAATTATCTAATCTCACTCTCACCTAATCTATGGTGTCAGTGCTGGTCATAATAACATCGGAGCTGTAGTCTATAGCGCATTAAAAGGACCAGGAATCTTTGAAGCATGGTCATTTTCTGATATGAATGATTTTTATTAACCTTTCCTTAAAACACCCATTTAACCTCATAATGACTCTATTAAACCTACTCTCAATCCCCAAGCTTACTAGCTAGCACAAGGTTGTTAACCTCATCTTTATCAATATTTGAATTACAGACTTTGTCTTGTAAAAGCTTGCGTGAAATTCATTCACAAGGTTTAAAACAATTTTATTTTGTGATTATATACACACTCAAAAATGATTCAATTGTTAATTTTGTTAGACAAAAATAATATTCAAAATTATAAATATTAATTTTTTTAAACTAACTGTGAATTATTCGAATTCAAATAATAGTTTTTATAAGCGACGAAATCTTTTCTGGTGAAAATAATTTAAAAAGCAGTAAAAAAGAGGGTGACAAGATTTAACATGTAACAGTATTTATATCAATCACACGCATCCTCTGTGTCTCTGACTCCGAAAGAAGTATATATATCATTGAGATATATATTTTACCCGTTGCAGTAAATAACAATCTGTATATGGAGCTTTGTTGGGAAAAAGAAAAGTCAGAGTTAACTCGTAACCTTTGTCGGGAGAGAGTAATAGTAGTATTTAAAAACCTAAGTATATGATTTAATCATTCGAGATAAACATTCGTACCCCTCCTCAAAGAAAGATCCAAACATTTTTAAGGAGGACAAAGCCACTGTAATCTTGAAGAAGAAAGATAGGAACAAAGATAGACGACGACTTTGAGAGTGCCCCCGACAAGAAACTGTAGGCTCCAACAAGCAGACAACAACAATTAATCCGACATTCCCGGTCTGAAGAAGAAGACAATTCTCTCCATTTTAAGCAGCTTCTCTGTCTCGGTTATAATTTGAGAGGAGAGATGGAGAGAGAGTGTGAAGAAGGAGGAGACATTGAGAAAAAGCTCAGACGAAGTTTGTTGATTGGTAGTTACAGTAAAAGAGCTGGTCCTTCTACTCCTCCACCCACGTGGCGGCTCGGAGGTTCTTCCTCCAAGGAGTTCTTGGTGAATTCGGAGGTTTCCGTCAGGAAACTGTGCGCAGAGTTGTGGGAAACCGAACATTTCAGACCGCCGGTTGGTCTACCACGGTGTCGACGACGACGTGATTCAGATGTGGAATCACCTTGTGATGATCATCAGGTGAACTTTTTTTTAATATAATTACAATTCAGTTGGATATTTTTAGTGGGTTTATGTGGGATTTAATCTTCTTAGTTGGTTGGTCGTAAAGTTTCGATCTTTACCGGAAGAAACTCCACCGGAAAAATCTGATGCTCTGTAAAGTTGTGACCTTTTTGTGATGGGCATCTACTAGACTAGAGTTCATGTGGTGTGTGTGTGTGTTTTGATTTGCAGCCACCAAGTAGAGGTAGCTCGAGGAGACAAATCACTCCTTCAAGTTCTAGCAACCATTCGTTGGAGGTTAGAAAAAAAAAATACTTTCTTTTTTAAAAATCTTTAAGTCTTTGTTTTTTCAGTGTGTGTTTGGTTTAATGTGTAGGTTGTGAAACGTAAGCCAGCGTTTAGTCAGACCGGTTCGTCGATGGTTAAGTCTGCTAGCTACGGTTTAGGTTCTTCCACGAAGCTTCTCAAGGTGCTAAACCGGATTTGGAGTCTAGAAGAACAGAACACTGCTAATACCTCTTTGGTCAAAGCTCTGAAGATGGAGTTGGATGAATGTAGAGCCGAGATCAAGGAGGTGCAGCATCGTGAGAAGCAGAGCCATAGACGAATACATAAGAAAAAGGAGGAGGAAGAAGAAGAGATGAAAGATGTGTTGAGATCCATGAAGAAGGAGTTAGATGAAGAGAGGGAAGTTAGAAAGAAGTCAGAGAGTATGCACAGGAAGCTAACACGAGAGCTTTGCGAAGCTAAGCATTGTTTAGCCAAAGCTTTGAAAGATCTTGAGAAGGAGAGAAAGGAACGTGTTGTTGTGGAAGATCTCTGCGACGAGTTTGCTAAAACGGTTAAAGATTATGAAGACAAGGAGATGAGGAGAAGATCTTCACATTCAAGTAAAGATGATTCGGTTTATATGCATCAGAGGGTTTGCTTGAAAGAACTCGAAGAAGGACTCAAAAGGCGATCGATAAGAAGAGATAACAAGCTGCAGCTTAAGAGGTCTGGTCAAGTTTGTAAGCTATCTATGTCTTCTGAAGGAGACAAGATTCATCCAGAGACTAGTACTCCAAGGAAGGTTGATGATGATCATGAGAGTCTTGAAAAGTATAGAAGTCTCTCGAAGAATGTGATGATGGTGAGAGAGGAGAGTCGTAGTCTGAAGGATAAGCTGATGGAAGCTCGTGTCGAGAGTCGACGTTTACGTTCTTTGAAGTCTACTCCGAGTCATCCTGTTCAAGCCATTTGATAGAAATCTTTGTCTTGTCTTATGCTTTGTTAAATTTGTATTTGATAATTAAACATAGGGGTTAACTGGTGTCCTAATTGTTATAAATGGTAAATAGACAAGTCAGTGGTGTGTCGGTAATTGCGTTTGACCAAACACATGGGCAAAGAGATTGCAAATGAGGGTCCATATAAAAAGACAATCTAACCAACAAGGTTATGTTAAGTTTCAAATTAATGACAATATCTACTGCCATTTTCTTTCCTACTATGGTTTTCCATTTTTTATAACATAGCTTCCATAATCGTTCTATGACGTAGAACTAGGGTTTTTACTACTTCATCTATATAAACAACTTCAAACAATCTTTCTTCTTCTTCATACCATTAGCTACCTTAGCTTATGAGATCTTTTTATTTAGGTTTTTTCGTTTTATTTTTACATATTTTTGTACTATAGTTTTTAAAGCGTGACGGAAGGAGCTCCTTTCGTCCAAAACGAAGAGGACAAGATTAAAGGAAATAGAAGCAGGAAGTCTAATTGTTCATGGATTCCCCCATTAAGTGCTGAATAATGAGCACTTCATAAAGGGTTTGCATGGCCTCTTAGATCTTCTCTCTTTATAAACATCCTTCTCTTCTCTTCGTTTGGATTGAAGGGAGCTCCTTTTCTTGTCTCTATACGCCTTTGTATATAATACATATGCATATTGCAATTTTGAAGAGTTTTACGCATAATTGTTCTTATATATGTTTGACAACTATCAAGAGTATTTTTAAGAGAATTTCTTTAACTATGTTCAAGGTTAGACAAAGGTTGGATTCAAGGTTGGACTTGGATTCAACCAACCTTCTTCTTGATTCAAACAACGTGGGCTTTTTTTTAACGATTCCTTGTTTCAGTTTGATGTGTTTAATTTGTAGGTCTTTGTGGTTGATGCTTGCATTGAAGCGTCATTAATGTTGCTTAATATGGGAAGCTGTCGTGGGCCTCAGTATATGATATGAATGCGGTTTATTGGGGTCTCAATCAAATTATATAACTAGCAGTTTCTTAACGTAGGTTGTTTTATTTGCAATGATAACTCGTACAGTAATGTAAAGTCATGTGTGCTTGTTCTATGTCTTTACCATGCAAAGTCATGTGTGCTTGTTCTATGTCTTTACCATGCAACTTTGGCCTGTATTCATTTGGTTACGTTTGATTTAATTAAATTGTAAACTACGTTTGATTTTGTATAGAGTAATTTACTAGTGTTATCTTTTTATCTAATCCATTAACCTAAAACGTCTGTTTTACTGTGAACCGGCATCGCATTATTCCATATGCTATTAAAATGAACATATCTTAGTTAGAAAGGGACATCTAAACGAATTTAAAATAATAATATTTAAAAATTGACTTAGTCAATTTTTTAATTCCATGAACATAGGCAAATCGGGTTTATCTTCTACTAAATTAGTTAATGTTGTTTGTTTTAAAACATATACTGTCAAGTGTTTTATATATTATAGTTGGGTTAATTGTAATACAAACATTAGTTCAAATGGTTACCTCTAGTTGTCATGTGGCCTACCACGAAATGTATCCCATAGAGATTAGTCAAAATATGTGTATGTGGCATCCAATTAACCTGTGATAGTTGCATGGCCAAGCTTTTAATGTTCTAGGTCAAAGTCTAATTAACAAAGTCTGGCAATGGTTGAACTAGTTAGATAAAGAAACTCCAGAAGACCTTTGATTCCAGAAGTCCCCAACAAATAGTAGACGAGTATTAGGCATTGCCATTTGTTGAACTAGCTGTCTTGTTACAAAGTCGACGCTTGTTAACCAGTTATAATCCTAATTTTGCCTATTACCAAAGCAACACAAAATACAACTAAACTTTTCTTCTTCTTAAACACAAATACAAGTGTTGTAAAAATAATACAAATACACATAAAAGTAAATATTGATTTCTATAAACTATTTTGGGATAAGTCAAGTAAGTATTTTACGAAATTTCTTGTGAATATTTTTTTTTGTTTCTAATTTACTATACAAAACCAACATTAATTTGATCAAAATAAGAAAATGAAGATTAAATAGAATTTTGATTTGAATTAACTTGAATATTGTATCAGAAATTGTAAAATTTAAAGCAGCAGTATTAATCTAGAACTGTACTAAACACGATTATGTAAAATTTTACATTCTTTAAATAATAGACAACATATATAATTACTAAATTAACAAACATAATTTACAGTTGTTCAAAAAAAAACAAACATAATATACATATTAAGAGACCGAATCTGTTTGCCGCGCTAACTAACAAAACCCTTTAATTAGACATCCATTACGCTACCGACCTGTAAACCGTAACCGTTCAACTTTCATTCACACCAATAAAAAAAAAACAAAATAAATCATTTCTAGGGTTTGTTCGTTATTTCGTTCCTCTTCCAATTTCGAATTCTTTTCTCCCTGATTCAAATCTGTTCGATTTTTTTCGCCGGAGAGAGGGGTTTCGAAAAATGAGAGGTTCCTCCAACGACGCCGATCTATTCGACCCTAAGACGGAGATGGATTCCAATTTCTCTCGCCACGGCTCTTCCTCCTCCTCCTCCGAAGGCGATTTCGGATTCGCCTTCAACGACAGTAACTTCTCCGACCGTTTGCTCCGGATCGAGATCATGGGCGGGGCGTCGGATTCCAGGTCTGATGTCGGCGAAGGGTGTGCGAGTATTGTTGATTGGGCTCGTCATCGCAAGAGGAGAAGAGAGGATAACAATAAGAAGGACAATGGTGGTGGTACGCGATCTATTGAACCGATTGAAATCTCAATTTGTTTTTTTTTGTTTCTAATTGGTTTAGGGCTATTGATCAATCGAACCGATTGGTTTATTTTTTTGTTTTGTTTTTGATCGGTTTAGGGCTTTTAATCTATTGAATCGATTTTTTGTTATGTTTCTGATTGGTTTAGGGCTTTTGATATTCTCCTCTATAAGAAAATTAACTATGGTTTTTGCATTTTATGTTGCGGTTTCAGAGATTGTGGCATGTCCTGAAGAGCAGATAATAACGGATAACAACCAACCTGATATGGATGATAATGTTGACGAGGAAGGAGAGGCTATGGTGGAAGAGGAGACTCTCTCAGGTTCTTTCTTGTGATTTTGCTTTTTTTTTTTAATTATTTGTTAGGTTTTTGTTTTGTTAGGGTAGCTTGTGTAAAACGTTATAGGTTTTGTGTTATAGGTGATGATGATGCGTCTAGTGAGCCAAATTGGGGAATGGATCATTCTACTGTTGTTAATGTTAAGGAATTGCATATTAGCTCTCCTATCTTGGCTGCTAAAAGCCCTTTCTTCTACAAGGTTTCTTTTAACGCGTTTTGTTTCTTCTTCTTTTATAGCTTATTGGTCTGATCCTGTTTATCTTACATTGTAACACTATCCTTTTGTTTCTTGTTGTAGCTGTTCTCTAATGGAATGAGGGAATCAGAACAAAGACATGTAACACTTAGAATTAGTGCCCAAGGTACGGCCATTTCATGTCATGCTTTTGTCATTCTCGTCTTGTTGGCTTTGGTTCTTTATTCTTCTTGTAATAACTCTGCTACTGATTTTGGTATTTATTTATTTATGGTATTTTTTTTATCCATGAAAAACTGTCAGTAAGAGAGTTCACAATGTTGGATTTTCATGCTCTGTTTTTGTATCCATGGCAGAGGAGGGTGCTTTGATGGAGCTTTTAAACTTTGTGTACAGCAACTCTCTAACAGTCACAACAGCACCTGCTTTGTTAGATGTGCTTATGGCTGCTGACAAGTTTGAGGTTGCTTCCTGCATGAGGTACTGCAGTAGACTTCTCCGCAATATGCCTATGACTCCCGATTCCGCTTTGCTCTATCTCGAGCTCCCCTCCAGCGTCTTAATGGCCGAAGCTGTCCAGCCTCTAACTGATGCAGCGAAACAGTTCCTTGCCTCGCGCTTCAAGGATATCACCAAGTAAGCAAAGACTCCAGTGGTTTGAGGAAATGCATTTACAACGAGGGTTGTGAAAAAATCTTGTATTCATGCGTTATTACCGTACAGGTTTCAGGAGGAGGTTATGGCTTTACCGTTGGCTGGAATCGAGGCGATATTATCAAGCGATGATCTCCAAATCGCTTCTGAGGATGCTGTTTACGACTTTGTGTTGAAATGGGCGAGGGGACAGTACAGTTCGTTGGAAGAACGTAGAGAGATTCTAGGCTCACGCCTTGCTCTCTACATCCGCTTCCCATACATGACGTGCAGAAAACTCAAAAAGGTACTATCCTGCAGCGACTTTGACCATGAAGTAGCATCGAAGCAGGTCCTAGAAGCCCTCTTCTTCAAAGCAGAAGCTCCGCACAGGCAACGCATTCTAGCAGCTGAAGGATCAGACTTGATGAACCGCCGTTTCATAGAGAGGGCTTACAAATACAGACCTGTGAAAGTTGTCGAATTCGAGCTTCCTCGTCCGCAGTGTGTAGTGTACCTGGACTTGAAGCGAGAGGAATGCACAGGACTGTTCCCTTCGGGGAGAGTCTACTCTCAGGCCTTTCATTTAGGAGGTCAAGGCTTCTTCCTCTCGGCGCATTGCAACATGGACCAGCAAAGCTCGTTTCATTGCTTTGGTCTTTTCCTTGGGATGCAAGAGAAAGGAGCTGTGAGCTTTGGTGTGGACTACGAGTTCGCGGCTAGAGAGAAACCTTCACAGGATTATGCATGCAAATACAAAGGGAACTACACATTCACTGGTGGCAAAGCTGTTGGTTACAGAAACCTGTTTGGGATCCCTTGGACTTCGTTTATCGCTGAGGATAGTCAATACTTCATCAATGGCATTCTCCATCTCCGAGCTGAGCTTACTATTAAAAGATCAACAGAACTTCACTGATCATTATCTCTCTACTCTATCTCTCTCTTTGTCTGTCTGTCTCCCTCTTCTCTTCATGTGGCGGCTCAAACCAAGAGCCAAGAGTGTCTTTTGTAATTTGCTTACGAGCAGTAAAAGAGTATCCGCGCTGTAAATTTAAATTGGAAGTAAACTTATCTATTTGCTCTAGTTACTCTTTACCTTAACCCAAGAATCTAGGCCTTTGATTTAACCGGGCCTAATATATGAGATGGGCCTATAATATGGTTTCTACAACGGACACTTTGTGAGAGCCATGTCTCATGAAGATGAAGCTTACAGCTTGGTGTGAACATTTTAGGCTCTCCTCTCTATGTTCAAAAGTTCCATTCAAACAATGCGGCTAGAGTGAGTGGTACGTCAAGGAATTAATGAAAGGTGTTAAGGGTAATATCGAAAAATTGAAAGATTATTCGAGTCCTCGTCACATGCGGGCCCATATAAATGCGTAAGACTATCTTGCTTACCAGACGGACACGTCATTTTGTCGGGAAGACGTTTGCACCGTCGATTTAAACTCTTTTTTTTCTGACTTCGACCCCACACCTAGCAATAATAAACCCTTTTTTCTCCATTACATTATTGATCGCCACGTCAGATGATTCGAGTTATATAAACACACGTTTTATTCCTCTACTCGAGGCGGCGTTAAAGCTGCATCAACCGTCGATCCTTCAGAAAAACCTGTACGGTCCGGATCTGAAACTGACGTGGTCTTTAACTTCGCGTACGTCATCTAGAACCTCAGTCTAATATACTAGTATTCATACAAGTATGCATCCAGACAGTATTTTATACACAATCGAATCACTAAGCGACACGTAGATACATCCATGTGAGTCGCATTTCGTAACGTAGGGACCACTTCGTGGACAGAAGCTCGTTTACGCCAACGCAAAAGCCTCGTTGGCCCATTTAAGCCTCTAGATGCTAATATTCAACTGTCGTGGCTTGTTTTGCATCCGTTGGATCGTTAGTACATCCCAGCCGTTGGATTCGAAGCAGATGTCGGGATCGTGGGTCCTAGTGTCTTCTTCTTTTGTTTAACAATTTAAAGAAGGCTTGATAAAATAAATAAAAATGAATCTTCCATGATGGCAGAAACGTGGCCATACACGTTGGTCGTATTGTGGCACCTTTGGAAGATTTGAATCGGTGGGTGTAGTAGATGGACGGTCAAGATGTTGAGTTTGGGAGGCATGAGTGCTCTCCGCGTCGGAGATGCTAAATAGTCAAAGGTCTTTTATCTTTGCGTGTATTTACCACCATGTCCTTTCCGGATCTAAAAGAAAAATTAGTTGACGGATTTGAAGATGATTTATACACTACTACTATGGTAAATGTATAAATTCCATTTTTGAACTTAAGATGAGTAATGGGATTACAAAATTAATTAACACGGACGGACCACGTAAGTCACATGACTTGTTGCGTAGAGCGACTAATAAACGAACACGTGTACGGAAAAGATGAGAAGAGAAGAGAAACACAAATGGCTGGCACGAAGGTCGATGAGCCAACTCATCAAACACCACCGTAGTTTACGCTGTATTATATTCTCATGACACGTGTAGGATGACGTGGTCATCGTCTTGGCGCTCCGTTTTTTCTCTCTCTCTGGTCTTCCTCCTTCAAAAAAAAACTGAACTCTTTTTCGCTCTGTTTTTTTCTAGAGAGAGAGAGAGAGATTGAAATGCGTTAAATTTCTCTTTAGGTATAAACTTTCTGGATTTGGATTTCTGAGCTACCTACCTAGCAAGTCCCTGTTCGTATTCTTGGAAGGTAATTTGCATAAATTAGACGTATTATTAGAGATTCATCATTCATTGTTCATTGTTCTTCTTTAGCTTTTGGTCTATGATTCATAGGATTCGTGAACGTCTTTTTGCTTTTATATTTTTCTCTTACGTTTTCATCGTATTTTTTTTTTTAAAAAATTGAATTATAAGTTTTGGTCTTTGAATCTAAAACATAAATAGCGAAAGGGATGAGAAGAACAGAGACTCGTTTATTTTGGGTGCATGTGATATGTTTTTCAGAGGGGTAGAATTGTCCGTTAGTGTCCACTTTGTTGATTCCCTTTGTCTTCCTGAAAGCTTTCTGAACAAATAACAGAAGATAGAAAGACGTTTCTGCCCCTATTCTCTGGTTTTCTCAGACAACAACTTTCTTTATTCTTGCAGAAAGAAACTGTTGTTGTTAAGTGTTGGACGTTAAAGACCATGGGAAAGAGCGAGGAACAACCAAAGGTTACCAAATCAGACAACAAACCATCTTCACCACCTGCGGTATGTATATATATTGATCAAGTTTCAGACCATAATAAGTCAATAGTGTTCTTGTAATAGAGTCAAAAGTAAATGTTAATTGTTTTCTTGATGTGTTGACAGGATCAAACGAATGTTCATGTCTACCCTGATTGGGCCGCTATGCAGGTTAGTCTTTTATTATTCTTTACTCTCTATCCGGTTTATGTAATAGTTACCATACTGATGATGATGATCCATGGGGTTATGGTACCATGCTAGGCTTATTATGGTCCAAGAGTAGCAATGCCTCCTTATTACAACTCAGCTATGGCTGCATCTGGTCACCCTCCTCCTCCTTACATGTGGAATCCACAGGTATTATTATTAGTCAACCCAAAGACTTTTTGTTTTCTCCATGCAAGGATATATATATATATATATATATATGGAAGACAATTCATTGGTATTTTTTTATGGTCTTGAATCATTTTTAGCATATGATGTCACCATATGGAACACCGTATGCAGCGGTTTACCCTCATGGAGGTGGTGTTTACGCTCATCCCGGATTCCCCATGGTAAATATCTCAGCTGTGCTAGGAAAGTTAGGATAACCTTTTAAATCCGATAATCAAGTGACTGATTTCATATGTTTGTTAACAGGGGACACAGCCTCAAGGTCAGAAGGGTGCACCTTTAACAACTGTGAGTAGTATAGCTAGTTTTGATTTCATCATGGACTATGTAATGATTTTTTATTTTGCTCACTGTTTTATTTGGTTGCTTGTAAATTTTGGCAGCCGGGGACGCCTTTGAACATAGACACTCCTAGTAAATCAACAGGGAACACAGAGAATGGACTGATGAAGAAGCTGAAAGAATTTGATGGACTTGCTATGTCTCTTGGAAATGGGAATCCTCCTGAGAGTAATGGTGATGAACATAAACGCTCGCGGAACAGCTCAGAGACGGAAGGTTCAACTGATGGAAGTGATGGGAATACGACTGGGGTAATGTCTCTTGGTCTCATCTTTTGGACAGACTCTCAGTAGTCTCATTTACCCTTTGTTTGCATGTTCTTAGGCTGATGAACCGAAACTTAAAAGAAGCCGAGAGGGAACTCCAACCAAAGGTATTATTAGCCCTTTTACATGTTGAGAAGAGAGAGATTTTGGTGTGAATGATTAATGACTTCTCTCATTCTGATTTCCTTTTCCATTTTTGTGTGTAGATGAGAAGAAACATTTGGTTCAGTCAAGCTCATTTCGTTCTGTTTCTCAGTCAAGTGGTGATAACTGCGTAAAGCCTAGTGTTCAAGGAGGAGGTGGAGCTATAGTCTCTGCTGCTGGTGTAAGTGCAAATTCCAACCCCTCCATCATGTCACAATCTTTAGCCATGGTTCCTCCTGAAACTTGGCTTCAGGTACCACATGTGACCTTATAAATTGGTTTTCTACGTGAGCTAAGTGTTCCATCTTCCCTGACAAGTTTATCCGTTTTTTTTGGTTGTACAGAATGAAAGAGAACTGAAACGGGAGCGAAGGAAACAGTCTAATAGAGAATCTGCTAGAAGGTCAAGATTAAGGAAACAGGTTTGTTTCTAAAAGAGAAACTGAAGCCCTCTCTCTCTTTATATTATATGTTCTTGGCGTGAATCTCACCAAAACACCATTTTCTGTGTATTTAAAGGCTGAGACTGAAGAGCTAGCTAGGAAAGTTGAAGCCTTGACAGCAGAAAACATGGCATTAAGATCTGAACTAAACCAACTTAGTGAGAAATCTGATAAACTAAGAGGAGCTAACGCAACCTTACTGGTGAGTAAAAAAGCATTGACTAACCATAATGCAACCCTATCATTTTCATGAACATGACGATATTTGTTTGGTTGTTTTGTAGGACAAGCTGAAAAGTTCAGAACCAGAAAAGAGAGTTAAGAACTCAGGAACTGGAGACAGCAAGAGCAAGAACCAAGGAGACAATGACTCTAACTCGTCCAGCAAGCTGCATCAACTGCTTG
This sequence comes from Erucastrum elatum, assembly GCA_900406325.1. Taxonomy (NCBI): domain Eukaryota; kingdom Viridiplantae; phylum Streptophyta; class Magnoliopsida; order Brassicales; family Brassicaceae; genus Erucastrum; species Erucastrum elatum. Next base: position 30,324 of record OVBX01000614.1, read on the forward strand.
ATACTAAGCCTCGAGCTGATGGTGTCGCTGCTCGCTAACGTATGTATCATATCACTCTGTGTTGTCGACTTCTTACTTAATTTGTCGACAGGAACAGAGAAAAAACAAGTGTTTGCTAATTCCAGAAAACTTGTTAGATAGTATAGAAGAAGAGGTGGAGATATAATTTGATATCTATATAGATTTTCAGGGGTTGTTAATATTGAGAGGCTCTATTTTTATATATATATATGGCTTTCTTTGCTACATTCAGTTAGAGACCTGATGGAGTTTTGTATGAGAAAATCTCTCAGATCTATGTTTGTTGCTTTGCGTAAGCTCGCTGTTTTGCTTGGATAATAAAATCAAAATAACAAATATTTTGTTGAGAAAAAGACTAGGATAACATTAAAACAATTTTTTGTCATAAATATAAATTTTAAAAATCAAAATGATCAAAATATTTTATTAAAGAGGTAAATATATCTTTATATTTTATACTTTTAGATTAATTAGTCCAAATTTTAGAGTTTAAATTTAAGGGATGGATCTTAGATTAATTAGTCCAAATTTTAGAGTTTAAAGTTAAGGGATGAAATTTTAAGATTAAGATTTAAGATTAAAATTAAGATTTAAAATTTTATAAAATAAAAAATAAATATTAAAAAATTGAAAATAGTTTCAATTTTTCCCCAAATTCAAAACCGTAAAAATTATTTTTTACTGGGCCGTCTATGATCACATTACCAATTTCCATAAAAACTCATAAATTAAATGATGTCTATATTTCGGTCATTTAATCTCATCTGGTAATACGAACATAACAAAATAGGAAGTCCAGATGTAAATAGACATGGACACTCATTAGAATCCATTAGAATAAGTTACTTCTGAAAATCAGAAACTTAATATTTTTGTTTAAATTGTATCATTTTTACAATCAAGATTAGTCAATACAATGGAATCCATTAAATAAGTTACTTCTGAAAAATACAAGGTAGATCTGGTTTAAAATTGTTGCACCATTTTCTATTTCAAACGTATACATATCAAATTAGTAATTCAAACTTACTGCTAGCGTTTAATTTTGATAATAATTTACCAGTTGCCAGAGTTAGAGCATATTTCAAAGTTTGAGAAAAGCATGATTGTAAGTTTCATGGTAGCCTTTAGACTTTGAAGTTGGAACTATGTGTGTGACATGTATTACTTGCTTAATGCTCAAAGAATTGGTTAGGTGCCTTCAAAATAAAAGCAATAGTTGCACAAAAAATGAAGATATTAGGGTTCTGAATTATTATTAAAATTTAACAGTCTTTGGAAACCAACTATAGAAAAGGACTAACGTCTGAAACATAAGAAAACTACAATTCACGCAGGATAGAGAGAGTGCAGCAAACAAACACACACGTAGAATAGAATGAAGCAATTAAGGTGTTGGACGGATGTTGAGGCGCAACACGCCGTCCGACGTGCTATTTTAATATATATTAAAAGAGGCCGGAAAACATGCATAATATATGTTGCAGCAATTAATGTGATAGTTACATATATAATCCCACAAGTATTTAAATTACTAAATACTAAATACAAAAAAAAATAAAAAAAATTAAAAAAAATAAAAAAAATTACTAAATACAACTACTGTATATATACAATTAATGTGATAATTACAACTTGTAAAAGTAACATATGGATATTTAGTAATTAAAACACTTGTGGAATTATATATGTAACTATCACATTAATTGCTGCAACGCATATTATGCATGTTTTCCGGCCTCTTTTAATATATATTATCTACTTTTTATTTATTTTTGCTAATATTTTCCTAATTTTTTACATATTTTTTTGTCAAATGATTAATTTTCTCTCTAAATAGTAAGAAAAATCAGACAATCAATGAACCAAAAATCCATCAAAAAATTAATATTGATCTATCTTTTATAAATTTGCTGATGGTTTTGTTATACTGGTTGTATAATATTGATACTGTGTGCTTTGACCAACAAACAAAACAATGATAAGAGGTTATTTTTCTTATTTTTTAAGAGTTAACTATATCTCAAAAGTTATAATGTTAAAAGAAACGTCCATACTTAAGCCACCTTGGTATTCGCGCTCTGAATTCATGTCGAGAATAAACCTGAGAACACCATCGTGATAGTTACATATATAATTCCACAAGTATTTTAATTACTAAATACAACTACTGTAATTATATATACAATTAATGTGATAATTACAACTTGTAAAAGTAACATATGAATATTTAGTAATTAAAACACTTGTGGAATTATATATGTAATTATCACATTAATTTCTGCAATGCATATTATGCATGTTTTCCGGCCTCTTCTAATATATACTATCTATTTTTTTGTTTTTTGTGCTAATGTTTTCCTAATGTTTTACATATTTTTTGTCAAATAATTAATTTTCTCTCTAAATAGTAAGAAAAATCAGACAATCAATGAACTAAAAATCCATCAAAAAATTCATATTGATCTATCTTTTATAAATTTACTGATGGTTTTGTTATACTGGTTGTATAATATATCACCTTGTGTATCATTATTTTAGACATATATACTTATATTAATGTGAGATTCAATCATTTTATTACATGAAAATAACATTTTTATTTATATAAATTTGTAAGAAGTTTGTTTCCATAAATTTTAAAAGCTTATTAGACCGCAAAGTTACATATCATTATTTTGTAAATAATTTATTTTTACATTCAATTTAGGTTATATTGTCCCGTCTTCCACCTTATCAATTTTAGAACTTATTATTTATATTGATCTTCCTTACTCAATTTACCTTATTAATTCACAGTTATATTATTATTCTTCACTTGTGTTTTTTTTTATTTCTGTTTTTTTCTTCTTCTTCTTCTATTAAAAATATACATGACAGTTCTATTATAATCAAAGCTATATAACTCATACAAATCGAGTATTAACTCTAGTTTCATTTTAATATAATGTTCTAGTTATTCAATTTTATAATTAATAAAAATTTCATTTATTAATTTTATTTTTTTAAATAATTACCATATATTTTCTGTTTTTAAATATACAAACATTTTAATATTTTTTGAAAGTGATGATTTAATTATACTATCAATGGGTCATTGAAAAATAATTATAATTTTTTTTAAAAAAATGCATTTTTGATTTGCATTCATTCATCACATTTTAGAAAAGATATATATAGTGACTGAGTATAAAAATACTATTAGAATTTGGTTAATTAGTTTTCTGAAATCTATGATCTGTTGTATTCATTATTAATATAAATATGTTTACGTTTATATGATTATTTCTATAATGTCATATGTATTTTTATGTTACTCTAAATTTCTAAATACAATCTAGGTTATCTAATTGTTTCTATACACAAATTTTGTTAATTCCAAAATTTTTTTTTTTGCTAATTCCTCTATATTTAAAATTTTTAGTTGTTTTGGGTATTATAAATTATTAGATTTGTTAATAGAATTAGTTTCCTTTTAAAAAATTTGATTAAATAAATAAAAATTCAAATACCAAAAAACCAATCAAATTAAGATAATTAATTTTAAATTTATCATATGAGTGACACACATAAGCAAAATTCATTTAATCGACTTCTCAATTAATATATTGAAAGAATTAGATTAATCAATTTTAGAATTAGTTTCCTTTTCAAAAATTTGATTAAATCAAAATTCAAATATCAACAACCAATCAAATTAAGAAAATTAATTCTAAACTTTACATATTGTTCACTATCTCTATTGTCCACTCGTCGTAATTATCGACCTTCAACTGGAAGGATGTACTCAAGGCACCTGGATGGCCGGATGAAAACAGAGCATACAGAAAAGTAACCATCATATCACTTTGTTTCAGTGTAACTTGTTTTGAATTTTCACCACTCATTATGAAATTTGTTTATCGATTTGACAATTCTGAGGAAAGTATTTATTTTGATCTCCGTTCTCTGATACTATGTTTATGAAATTTGTTTATCGATTTGACAATTCTGAGGAAAGTATTTATTTTGATCTCCGTTCTCTGATACTATGTAATTTATAGAATTGCTTGCCTTTATTCATCACAATATGCCTTAACCGATTTGGTTAGGATAACTACTCCAACTAAATACATCATTATCTCATACTTTATACATATCTCTAAGGTATTAACGTAATTATCTCCAATAAACCATGTTATGGTATTCTTGCGACCCACTTCCTCATATGATTGCTTGTGTAATTTCTCAGTTTATGAACAATGGCAGAAGCAGCACCATGCATAAGTTTAGAGCTAATAGTAATGACTTTAAAGGTGAAACTGATAAATAGAGAAACCCCCTTGATAAATAAACTTGGATTACCTCAGCATCTCAGGTTCTGATTACGGCAACTTCACCACCACTAACAATAGTTTTGGTTCAGGGGTCCGGGGTCCCCAAACAGCTGTTTATCCAGCACAAAATCACCAATCTCTCAGCATTACAAGACATATGCTATGTAAATTTCAGAGCAAGAACCAAGGAGACAATGAGTCTAACTCTTCCAGCAAACTGCATCAACTGCTAGATACTAAGCCTCGAGCTGATGGTGTCGCTGCTTGCTAACGTATCATATCATATCACTCTGTGTGTCGACTTCTTACTTAATTTGTCGACAGGAACAGAGAAAAAACAAGTGTTTGCTAATTCCAGAAAACTTATTAGATATTATAGAAGAAGAGGTGGAGAGATAATTTGATATCTATACAGATTTTCAGGGGTTGTTAATATTGAGAGGCTCTATTTTTATATATATGGCTTTCTTTGTTACATTCAGTTAGAGACCTGATGTATTTTTGTATGAGAGACATCTCTCAGATCTATGTTTAATTTGTTGCTTTGCGTAAGCTCGCTCTTTTGCTTGGATAATAAAATCAAATAACAAATATTTCAATAAATCTCCCCTCAGACTCCGCAGTGTGACTTGAAAATCAGCATATATATACACACAAATCAATGAATTGATCAAGATGTTGTTAAGAGGTGCCCCAACATGATGATCAGTTGTAATTACAGCTGATGCATATTGACCACCAACAACTCTACAAGCAACACCTAAGACAGACATGAACACAAAATTGTAACTTGTTGGATTCTTAATTTCGCGAAACATAATCGTAAATGGGAAAAATGTCATTTAAATCATAAACATTTACATTTGGTTGAAATAAAACACATTTTTCCGTAAACCAAAAAAATACTCTACTTTTATTGACGAGCTATTTTGAAATAACAGTTCCCGCAGTTATGACACTGCCAAATATCACCACGGTTTTGTTCTCATTGATGACACAAGTTGGACACCAACTTGGAGTTTTCACCAGTATCCTAAATAAACCTAAAAAAATAGACATGTTACTATGTACTGTTTCTCAATCTTCTTCTTCTGTATGTACACATCACCACCATGACGGCTGTTAATGTCAAATGAAATCCCAACAACTATTTCATCATTACAACAATTCATTCCAAACCAGAAGTGGTATGTTCATGGTGGGAGGAGTGATGCTATTTTCAGTCTCCAAGATATCCAGAAGATGACAATTTTGGATATCTAATATGGCAACACATGGAGACATCAAGACAACATACTTAACAAAGAAAGAAAGTTGATTCCTATTGACTATGGAGAGTGCTTTCCCAAAGAGAATCATGCAAATTATGTTGAAACAAGAAAATGATTTTTATTACTGTAGATTAGCATCAAACATCATTTTTTGTTACTGAAGAATTTTATGCCTAAATTAAAAATCAAACCTCATTTTTTGTGCATAAATTAAAAAGACTTACAACAGTCTTTTTCGGACTATGCATTTGCTGCTGTGAAAATGCATGTAAATTAGCATCAAACCTCATTTTTTGTTATTGTAGATTTTTATGCTGAGCTGATTTTCATGACATTGCTGAAAGAAATATGCTATAATGTTCGAGTAGACTTGTCAAAGAAGTTACTCAGCTAGTTTTTGTTAACCGTGTGAGTTTGACAATAAGTTTCAAGCTGTTTGTAGGCTACTTATGTTGTTTACACTGAGCTTTTCTTCGTTTGCCAATTAAGAACCGCTCGGGGAAGATGATTGTAGGGTGTATCATGATATTGTCTTATGTCAGTTAATGAACGCGTCAGGGCAACAAAACTGGAAACATTTACTCTTTTCGAATTGAATAATGCTATGTGCTGCTCTATTCCAAGCTTCATGTACAGTGAAAACAGAGCATATGGCGAAGTAACCATCGTATTGTAAGTTGGTAAACTCCGTACCGTATATTATTATGTGACGTGAGTATATATAGGTTACAA
>OVBX01000615.1:0-36649 GCA_900406325.1 Erucastrum elatum
TATAATTTCGAAAATCTGTTGAAAAAAAATCTTAACAAGATCTTAATTTTCAATAATTATATGTATATATTTTTACTAATTTCGTAAATAGTTTAAAAATATTATTATACATTAATATATCCGGTTTATTTTATTAAATTAAAATAAATATTTTATCTTATTTTATATATTACATAATCAAAATAAATCATATTATGATTAAATATTTTAATAATATATTATTTTCCAAAAGGTTAATGTAAATATTTTTACTAATTTTGTAATTATCAATGATCTATTATATTAAAATAGAAGTCACAACTTCTATTCATGTGTGATTTTTTTTTTTAAATGGATTCTTCCTAGAAAATCATATTTTAATTATTTTTAATCAACATTTTGGCATCACTAAAATACCATATCTTATATGATCAACACATATAACAATTTCACCTATAAAACTGTTTAATTTTATTTTTAGTTATTGCAAATTTGTTGACAAAAATCTAACGAAATATTACTAAATATTTAAATATTTATATTATAATAATACATTAATTAATTTTGTAATTAGTAATTTAATATTATTCAGATCAATGTTAATAATGATTTTATTATAAAAAAAACAAAAATTGTATCATATCATCATAAACTTTCTAATTATTGGCAATATTATATTAAAATAAAAGTACTACATGAAAAAATAGAAGTATTTAAATTCGTAAACCATGTATAAAATTTACTAAATAATAAGTCACTTAAAAAATCATGTAGAAAACTGAATGTTTCTTGAAATTGTATGATTTAGAAATAAAAATACTTGAAAAATGGTAAGTTTAGAAATAATAAATATCAAATAACAAATGATTTATCTAACATATTACTTTAGTTTTTGAACATTCTTAGCGCATGTTGTCAACGAACATAATTTACCAAAAATAAACAAACCATAATTATCAAACATAAAAAGTAAAAATAATACTTGCACGGTTGTGCGGGTCGAAATCTAGTTTTCTTTAAATGATGATTATTTTCATATATACAGTAAGTTTTTTCTCATCGATGCTAATAATATGTTAGTGTGGAGGTAAGGACCACACCATCTATCTAAGTAGCTGATATATGCTTGAGCATTTTTTTTTTTTGGATTACAAAATTTGATGTTTATCAGTATATATGTATGTGGATACTGGATATACACGTATTTTTGCCCTTATCTCATTACCGAAGAGAATGCCATAAGCCGTCAATGTTATAGACGGATCATTCTCACATTTGCCGTCAGAGACACGGCACAGTCCACATGCAAATGAAAAGATACAGTTTAAAACCTTTTTGCCATCACTTTCTGCCTCAATCGAGATAAAGATTTTGCAGAAAAGACCAAAGTTCTTCTTTTTCTTTCCTATATTTGGAGGGTCCCTTGCTCACAGGATAAGATTCAGAAAATGAAAGAGCATTTAAAAGCGTAAAAAGAGCAGATCCTGTATTCTAGCCATCGGCTTCTTGTTTAACTTTACGTGGTTTCTTTGATAATTGTGCCGTAAGCATGACCGAATAAGATCACGATTTGGCTTTTGGGTTGTGGAAGAAGGAAGAAAGAAGAAGGAAGAAGAAAGAGGTTAGCTGAGCTTTGAAACTTCTTTGATGTGTCCAAACCCATGCATTAAATTCATAAAGTTTATACTGATGTCAACAGTACTCTTGTCCTTAGCTTCGGACGTCGATTCGTTTTTGTTGAAAGCAAATGCATTCTTTATCCACTCATCTCAAGTGAAAATAACAAGTTGTAAATAGACCCGACGGAGTTTTATAGTAAATTCAAGGGAGTAATTAAAACTTAACAAATTTGAGTTTATCAAGCGATATGATAGAACATCTACTCAAAGTCTATAATGTCATACAAAAATTGGATGACGAATTGACGAGTGATACGATCGAACCGTATGTTGATAAGTTTCTTTTACATACATGTATATTATGTTTATAAAGAGTTTGTCACTAAAAACAGTTATACTTTGTTCACGCTAAAAGAATAATTTACCGATCTTCAAAGAAGTAAAGTATTCGTGAATCCTATAGAAGATTTATACAAGTATGCAATGATTTATCGCCCACTCGTGTCTTCAGTTTTGACGTCATTTACAAAGTAAAACTACTAAAACGTCAATTAATGTAGTAAAGCTATATTTTTGTTTTTATACTATGTGGAATATTTCATTTTGCTATTCCGCTATTAACACTTTCTGTCAAATAATACAAGTTCCCAAAAGAATAACCGAGGACAATCTTGTCTATGCAACTCCTATATAAACACATAGAAACCCATCTTCAATGTACAACACACAAAAACAAACACCTTCACTGCTCCTAAGTTCTACTACACAATACCCTTCGATAAAAATGGTTGACCAGAAGAATCTCACACCTCAACCTATGACTCCATTCTCCGCCTTGACCCCGCACCGTGCCATAGCCTCACGACCGCGCCGCCTCATCTCTGCCACAACCCTCGAGATGATACTTGAGGAAGAGACAGCACCAGAGGAAATTCGTTCTAGCGCTGCCATTGCAATGGACTCTTTCGCAGTATTTCCGGCAACTTCTTGTTTCTTGATGTCCAAGAGACAAGCCTCTTTTCTATTGTACGGAAGCTGCAAATGCCCTTGATGTTTTTTCACCACAAAACGATTGAAGAATGGTGTTTTTCAGTTCCTTGTAATATATAAGTTATGCTCCTTATGGATGTCTGATATCAATCATAGGTTGATGCTTTGTTTTTATAAAAGTTATATCGACTTTTCTGCTTGTATATATTCCACTGGATGATAATCATGTCAAAAGTTTATTTGAAAATGTGTTCTTCTTGATTTCACAACCAAAAAGTATTTTGGGTCCCTCAAGACTTTCTGATACGAAACTTTTTATTTCACCGGCTGAATGCTTATTCTGTTCACAAGAAACTATTTAAATGTATTACATGCCTCTTTTCCTTCTTTTTTTTGTCAACAAATGACTCTTCTTCCAATCTGTATTTCATACCACTTTGACTGCTAACATGAGTTGTCATTGAAATTTTAACTTCTTGATAAATTTTCTATTTACCAATCATAAACAAAATTCCTTTTTCTTTTGAGTTTGATTATCTTTATAATATCTAATAATTTATAAAAATATTTTTAAATCAATAACACATTTTCAGTCCAACCAATTTTTTTAAAAACAATATTCTCATCAAAATATTAATTTAGTAGAAAAACTATTTAAACCATCAAAAAAATACTTAAAATTAATCAAATAGAGAATATTTGTAAAAAAAAAAAATACAACATTCCATTTTTAATTTTTTCCACATCTCATCAAACAAAAGCCAATGAAAATAAAATATAAAAGAGTGAATCTCATGGGAAATTTCTTTTGTAGTCATCAAACTCAGAAAATTGAAAAAAAAAATGATAGAAAACCATATTCAAAAAATTAATACATAATAAAAAATCAGTTAAGAAAACAAAAGGTGAACAGTATTTTTTTTTGAGCAACAAGGTGAACAGTATATAACCTCTAAAACATAATTCTCTAACAGTACAAAGAAGCTATTTGGGCATCTGTATTCATGTATTACTTTGGTTCGGATAAACTACATATTTATGACTTATGAGTAATGGGCCTAGGCTATTTTATTTCTCGTTTGCTGTGTAATTCTAACAGATTCTGGCCTTTCTTGCTATTTTCACCATAGTCTAGTTTCTTTCTTTTTCGCATTTTGGATTTTATAAAAAAAAAAACTAATTATACCGAGTCTTCAAAATAAGCCGACCAATCTTTGGTTCGCTAGAAGACAGCAAAACCGAAGACACTTCAGTTCTAAAACCCTAAATCTCCTTCCGTAAACCCCTCTCTCTCGATTCTCACAGCTTCGATGGCGTCCTTTGAGCGTTTCGACGACATGTGCGACTCGAGATTGAAGCCCAAGATCCTCAGAAACATTCTCTCCGACTATATCCCCAACGAGAAGCAGCCTCTCGTCAACTTCCAATCCCTCTCCAACGTTGTTTCCACCATCTCCACCCACAAGCTCTTATCCGAGGATTCGAAGCCTCAAACTAAGTCGAAATCAGCTGTCGATGAATGGGTTGAGAGGTTGTTGGCTCTGGTTTCTTCAGACATGGTACTCAAAATCTGTCTTTTTAAGATTAAAGTTTGAGACTTTTGTGTTTTTAAAAAAAATTGATTTTGTTTTTTTTTTATTATTAATTAATTGGTGTAGGCAGATAAATCATGGGTGGGTATTGTCTTGATGGGAGTGACTTGTCAAGAATGTAGTTCGGACCGTTTCTTTACTTCTTACTCTGTTTGGTTCAACACTTTACTCTCACATGTTAAGGTATGTGTAATGGAATGGCTTTGTCTATGGTTAGGTTTTGTTCAATCTTCTAATGTTTATTTTTGGTATTTGTTTTAAACAGAATCCAGAAAGTTCTAGAATTGTTCGAGTGGCTTCTTGTACTTCAATCTCTGATCTCCTAACAAGGTTTGTAAGAGACAAAGAAAGTTTTATAATTTGATTAGAAACCTGTAGTTATTTACACTGGACTATGTAATGGGAATCAGGCTGTCTAGATTTTCGAATACGAAGAAAGAAGCGGTTTCACACGCTGCTAAAGTAATCCTGCCAGTCATTAAACTACTGGAAGAAGATTCTTCAGAAGCACTATGTGTGAGTGTGCCTCCCATATGTTTTGTTTAAAGAAGAACTTTATTGATTACTAGAAAGAATCCCTCAGTTTTTTTTTTGAATTGGGTTATTGGATGTTCAGGAAGCCATTGTCCAGCTGCTGAGTACAATTGTTATTTTGTTTCCTGCTGCCTTTCACAGTAGTCACGTCAAGGTCAGCTCCCTCCCTTCTGCTTCTCAAAATGTATTTTATTGAGTTTATATTTGAAATGATATATATTCCTCCTTTTGCAGGTTGAAGAAGTTATTGCCTCCAAAATATTTTCTGCGAAAACCAGTTCTACAACATTGAAGGTATATTATTCACCGTTTTAATACAGCTCTCTGTTTCATTACATTCCATTAACAACGCAATGGGAAAATACTTAAACAGTGTCAACGTTTTTCTTTGTGTTTTTGAACCTTTTTTAGAAATGTGCCCACTTTCTAGCATTGCTCCCCAAGGCTAATAAAGGAGACACTGCCAGCTGGTCCTTGATGATGCAAAAGCTGTTGATATCTATCAACGTTCATTTAGATAATTTTTTCCAAGGTCTAGAAAAAGGTGGTTTGTTGATTTCCTTTTGCTTTTTGTTTTTTTTTGTGTGCGGCTATAGTTTTTTTGTCTGATAGAACACTTGTGTGTGTGTGTGTGTGGTGGCATTGTACTGCAGAAGAAACAGGGAAAAAAGCAATGAAACGATTGGTTCCTCCTGGACAAGACGCTCCTTTGCCATTGGGAGGTCAAGACGCGAGTTTGGATGATGCAGCATGGAACTCTGAACAGTTGATTGTATCCAGAGTTTCTACACTTATGTACTGCAGCTCAGTCATGCTAACTAGCTCCTACAAATGCAAGGTAGTCCTCCGGTTCCCTTCTCATTCTGTTTGATTATTGTACTTAATATTTGCTTCTGAAAGGTCCTGATGATATTCGTTCTCTCTTTATTTCAACCTTCAGCTTAACATTCCAGTTGCCTCGTTACTATCCCTCGTTAAGCGAGTGCTTGCGGTGAACGGCTCTCTATCAAGCGCCATGTCACCTTTCATGACAGGGATCCAACAAGAATTGGTTTGCGCAGAGCTTCCAACTTTGCATTCTTCGGCTCTGGAACTCTTGCGTGCTACCATAAATAGTATCCGCAGGTAAACCTCTTCCTTTGACATTCTCTGTGGTAGCTGAAGCTATCGCCTCTATTGGCCCAAAACAATATTTTTATATTTCAACTAAAACCTTACCTTCATTTCATTGACACTTTCAATTGAAGAGTTGTCCCCTTGGTAGTTTATGTCTTGGCTGAAAACAGTTTTGCTCTGATTTTCATTTGCAAATTTTCATATTCTATTAGCTACAGAACTTCTTTTCTCGCTGTGATGACAAGTTTCTGTGCCTTAGGGAACTAAACAAGATCCTGTGTTGATTCATTTTTGCAGCCAACTGTTACCATATGCTGCATCTGTGGTGACACTTGTTAAAAGTTACTTCACGAAATGTGCATTGCCAGAACTGAGGATTAAGCTATACACAATCACTAAAACCTTGCTCAAATCCATGGGTGTAGGTAATAATGTCACACAAAATGTTCCCTCTGTTTGCATTTTCTTTTCCCAGGTTGAATGGATGAAAAATAAATGTATCAACTTCTCTGGAACAGGAATGGTAATGCAACTGGCAGAGGATATTGTCTCTAATGCCTCTGTGGATCTGGATCCGAAAGCAGTAGAAGGATCTATTGTAGCTTCCAGCACAAACCATGCTGTTCTCAAGCCTTGCAGTAAAAAAAGAAAGCATTCAGGAGTGGAGGCAGAGAATGCTGCTATTGAAGTGGGAGTCCCTCACAATCACTCTAGTAGCCCAATCTCATTGAAGATAGCAGCTCTGGAGGCCCTAGAAACCCTTCTCACTACTGTAAGCTCTTCTCCAGTGTTGAACACTTAGTAGGAAGTTGTAGTCAGAGTTATATCTTCTTCTCTCTCTGGTTCCAGGGTGGTGCATTGATATCGGATAGCTTGAGAGAACGTGTTGATAAGCTTCTAATGATGACAGCGTCAAATGCTTGTCAAGGACGATGGGCCAATGCTGGAGAAACCTACCAGTATCTACCAAACAAGTCCACCGCAGATCTGGTTGAGTTTCAGCTTTCAGCTCTTCAAGCCTTTTTGGCATCCCTTGTTTCTCCATCACCAAAACGTCCTTCATTCTTAGCTGAAGGGCTTGAGCTTTTCCAAACAGGTAACTAATCTTTTCTTGGCATGATTTCAGACTTAAGTTTAAGAAGCTTAGATCTGATGCCTATACTTTGAAACAGGCAAGTCTCAGGGAGAGATGAAAGTTGCTGGATTCTGTGCTCACGCTCTCATGTCCCTTGAAGTTGTTATACATCCTAGGGCACTTCCACTCGACGGTCTCCCATCACTTAGTGACCAGTTCCCGGAAAACAATTCTCGCGGTGGTGATGATCTTCTATGCAAGGAATGGGTGGCAGCAAACGTGGATGTTCCCTCCAACAAGGAGATTCAGAGAACGACTTCACCTCTCCAAGAGGCTAAAAGATTGAAACGTGGGAACGATTTAGCCACTGTGGATTCACTGAGTGGCCAAGATCATACATATACTGTTGGATCAGAGAATGTTCAGCAAGCTGATGTGTCTAAGAAGGAAGACAGAAAAGATGACATGGCTCCGGAAGAAGTCTGTCAAGAAGTAGCGAGCGAGACTCGAGAGGGAGAGGGTTTAGCGGTTAAGGATAGTCTCATGGAGGAAGCAGCAGTAGTTAAGAAGAAGCGAGAGTCCTTGGATGAATCTGATGATGATTCTATTCCAAGTCTCACGGCAGATGATTATCTCTCTTCTGATTCTGATATTGAATCTTAAAATGCAAGAAGAGTTCACGTATCTGTCTTATGAGAGAATCTCTTTTTCCTCTTTGTTTCTAAGTTAAATGTTTTTGATCATGATTTTCTTTACTTTTGAAGATACTTTCATTGAATAGTTTCCCAACTATTATAATTCAAATTTTGTTAAAGTATTGTGTGTAATATAGTTTGAGTTAATCAATTTAGACTAATTTAAATCAGTTTAAGATAATTTTATTACACACAATTTAAAAAATGTTATAGTTAGTGATTTACTGTGTTGTGCCTCTCTACATTGATTAGTACAACCTTGATATCTAGTAATCTAGTATATTAACTTCAACTTGTATTTGAGATCAGATGTCAAGTTCAAACCTAAATTGTTCTTCATGAAAAATAATGCAAAAGCAATAGTAGTCTACAAGAAACTTGGCAAAAACTAAAATATAGAATAAGAACCAGACTGCATAAAACACAGAGACTTCTTTCAAATATTGTTGAATGCAACAATGTCACAACTCTGGACGTACTCATTGATTGGTTCGACCGTGAGCTGTTCTTCAATCATGGTGTCAACAGACACAAGGTCGTCAACAATGGTGCACATGATCTGCAACTTCTTGATACCGTAACCGACAGGGACAAGCTTTGAGGCTCCCCAAAATAGTCCTTCCATCTGAATGGATCTCACAGCATCCTCTAGCTTCTTCATGTCAGTCTCATCATACCAAGGCTTGATATCAATCAAAACTGATGACTTCCCAGCTAATAAATAAAAACATATAAATCAATTAGAAACCAAGACAGACCATCTTAAGTAAAATCACAAGTATAAAGACAAAACCAAACTTACATTCCTTCTTCTTTGTAGATGGCTTCACAGAAACTGCTCTCTCTTCAGCTGTCTTCTTTTCCTCTTCCGTCTCCTCTCCGAAAAGGTCCACATCATCATAATTCTCTTCATTACTATCATCATCCTACAGTTTATGCACATATCTATCAATCTTTCTCACGTAAAAAATGTAAGAAGACATCACAAGAAAAATAAATGGAAACAATATATAGAGTACCTTAGAATCAGCTGCAGGGAGAGTAGCAACGGCACGTTTTGTGATTGGGTATGATCCATCAGCATTGACACCACGTATTTCATCAGAGATACCACTATAAATAGAGAGAGACACAAGTTATATATAAAGAAATTCAAATTATTAGAAGAATACAAACAAAGAACATCTAGTAGTAAACCAATACAAGACAATGATAAGAGCTTACGTGGTCCTCAAGAGGGCAGCAATGTGGTTGTACCAGCGAGATAAGTTCACATACTGTGAAGATGGGGGATCTGAAAGACACACAATCATGGTGATGTCATCTTTTGAAGCTTTGTACCTGTGTATAAACATAGACAAATAGGAAACTAGTTGTTACTTTTATTGTTTGAAAAAGGTTAAGAGATTTATGATATATTCATATTATAATGTAGACAACTTACCCTGTAAGGTAACTGCGAGTGAGAAGATAATCGTCAAGCTTCTTCAATCCAGCATCAGAGTTAAGCTCGGGTTTAGCCGCCATTATTTCTGAAGCGAAAACCTTTTCACTGATCTATAAAGCAGAACAAAACATATCAACTACTACAAAACCTAACGATGCACATAACAAACAACGAGTTACTAGGACATAACTGAAGGAAAGGAAGAAGACCCCTTGATCTAGGGTTCCTAATCAATAAGAGAGATTCATCTATCAAACAAAATAAACTGAAGAAGAACAACAACAAACCTGAGATAGAAGCTGTATAATCGATCGAGGTAAATAATGTTGTGTGTTATATCTCTTCACCTCTAAGAGAAAGGTATTTATACAAAAGTTATGATACATGCAAAAAAGGAAATCTTAGGAAGGAAATTCTTGTACAACAAAATAAATTACAAATAGGAAAATTCTTATTTAGATCGAGGTTAGGAAAAGCAGACGTTGTGTTCTTTTCGGGATCTTTTTTGCTTAATATTTTAACGAAAATGGTTACTGAAGAGATTAATTATGATGTTGTTGTTTGATCTTATTGTAAACTCAAACTATATGTTGCTGTTTGTTTAAACTTTAAATGTGTGTGCATCTCAAGTTAGACTCTCGTTATATGCGTTGTGTTACTTTCTGTGTTTTTTTCTGAATACATAAGATCACTGCTACGGCTTTCTAGAGATGATCTGGTGAAAGCTGTATGCACAGTACACACAGCCTGTTCGAAAATGTCTTGATAGCAAGATCTTTTCTTTTTTTCTGGAGAAAGATCTATAAAACAATTTTGATATACTACTAAACCAAATTTATATTTTTTCCCTGACGTGGATATTTATTAGTTTCGTAAACTCTCAATTGACAAGCAAATAATAAAAATAGTCTCTTTCATAAATTTCAAATTAAACAGGAGATAAGGCAAACCATACCTAAAACAAAAACAAGAGTCCACAAGAAACTTGGAAACAATAATCAAGACTGCATGAGCGCTTCCTTACAGCAAAAAAGCCATCCTCCTGCATTAAGATTCAACAATGAGTTAAAACATCTTACCAAATAAACAGCACTTTTCAAAGAACTGAAGTAAGGGTTCAAGAAAACTCACAGATTTTGTTGAATGCAACAATGTCACAGCTCTGAACAAACTCATTGATTGGTTCGACGGTGAGCTGCTCTTCAATCATAGTGTCAACAGACACAAGGTCGTCAACTATGGTGCACATAATCTGCAACTTCTTGATACCATAACCAACCGGGACAAGCTTTGATGCTCCCCAAAATAGTCCTTCCATCTGAATGGATCTCACAGCATCCTCTAGCTTCTTCATGTCAGTCTCATCATCCCATGGCTTGATATCAATCAAAACTGATGACTTTCCAGCTAATTAGCAAAAAAAACAATTAGAATCCAAGGCATACAATCTCATGTAACTAGATCACAAGTGTAAAAAAAACAAAACCAAACTTACATTCCTTCTTCTTGGTGGATGCCTTAACAGAAGCAGCTCTCTCCTCAGCAGCCTTCTTCTCCTCCTCGGTCTCCTCACCGAAAAGGTCAACATCATCATCATCCTCTTCATCAGCAGCATCCTACAGATACAAAATTCCCATCAGACTCACTGATTTACAACCACAAGAGACATAATGAGATAGAGAACAGAAACAATCTGAGAGTACCTTAGAATCAGCAGCAGGGGGAGTAGCAACGGCCTCTTCCGAAACTGGAGCTGATCCCTCAACAACGACACCGCTTCCCTCAGCAGAGACACCACTGTAAACAAAAGACACAAAACATTAGAACAGTCCAAACAAGAAAACAAAACTTGATCCAACAAAACAAGTGAAACAAATCAAAGATAGGAACTTACGAGATCCTCAAGAGTGCATCGATGTGGTTGTACCAACGAGAAGCGTTGACATACTGTGAAGTTGGTGGGTTTGAAAGAGCTGTGAAGACGGTGATGTCATCCTTGGAAGCCTGGTACCTGTAACACAAAAGGAGACTTGAGTGTTAACGATAAAGGTAGAGACTTTAAGATCTCATCTTATTCTTAAGAGATGTTCAAAACATACCCAGTGATGTAACTGCGAGTGAGAAGGTGCTCATCGAGCTTCTTCAATCCAGCGTCAGTGTTAAGGTTGGGGAAGGCAGCCATTACTCTCTAAAGCTCGAACCTTTTTTCACTGAATACAAAGCAGATCAGATCAGAACAATTACTTCAACCCACAACGATTAACCAATCAAAAACGAAACTTTATAGAGATTAAGTAACATGAGACAATGATTCACTAAGACAACTAGGTTATGTCTGAATGATACATGAATACTATTACAACGTGGTATATATATATATACTTCAGATCGAGACAAACCTAACAAGTGTTGAAAGAACAACTGATATAAAACTAAAGATTAAAGAGGTGAACAAACCTGCGTTACAAGGAGACTTGAAGATGAGCGACGGAGGCGAGGAGGAGTGGGTTGTGGTGCTAATGGAGTTTATGTACCTAGTCTCTAGGTTTTTTCTTGTGGGCCTGTTTTGGGCCTGTTTTGATTACTAGCCTTTTAAACTATTCGTTTTTCATTCTGCCCATTTTATATGTTTGTGCAACAAAGTGCTGGGTGGACAACAGACAAATTCATGTGGTGGGCATATAACAAATTTGGTTACTATAAAAGATTTAAACATACTGTGTATGGATGTCATATATAACGAAGGAGATAAGAGGATGGGGTTTCTTGAGCAAATCTGTGGCTCAAAGAAAAAAGGTTCTACTTGTGGGGGAAATATGGATTCAATATTGGGTCAGCATATTGTCTGAGATACTACTCTTTAAATATGTGGTCTATGTGCCTCTCTGACATATGTAATATGTTTTGACATACGTTGGGTTTTTTATTCCTTCAAAATATCATTGATAAGTTGAGCAATGCTATTCTAATTTTCAAAACAAAATAGCAGATGGACCCCCATTGGATTGCATAGAATAAATTTGCATCCTCAAAAATATAAAAGCTTTGATTTTTGGTATTTTCATGAATTTAGTTATAGGAGAATCCTTAGACGACCGAAAGGTTCATTCTATGTGGATACATATATGTATATGGACACACTCGTTTAATTATTGTCAACGGTTAAGAACCCTTATGGTCATGGTACGTTCCAAGTTATTGAAAATAAATCATTTATATAAAGTTTTGAGCTTTTAGCTAGTGAGCATGAAGCTGGCAAAGGGACAAGTACAAGTGTAATAGAGATAACAAAGTTGTACCTGAATTTGGAGTAAATTCCATTTGGTCTTTTGCTCTCTTTGCATTAGAATAACAAAACAAATTCAAATACGGCCAAGTAAACTGCTACTGAGGCTTTAGAACCATTTAGGCATTATTTATTTCATATTCTTAGCTTGGAAAAACAAACCAATTATGTCCAAAAAAAAAAAACCAATTATGTCCAAAAAAAAATAAACCAATTAAGTTTATATATTATACATTCGAAAATACGTGAAGCAATGGAGATACATTAGAGTATAACATGTACTTAACAACAAAAAGGTGAAATTCGATGTGAAGTTCTGAATGTGAATCAATAAATGCCTTTGGACAGCGACACGTGCATCACAATCTCGAGCCCGTCGTTAGCTCTGTTAACCACACCCAAACCCAAATATCACCTTCTTTTTGCATTGGTCTATTCTTCTTATAAGTTATAACCCATTTTTATAATTGGAAGTCGCACAAATATTTATACGATTATAGTTTATCCACATCATTAAAGACATGTGACTATATATATAAGAACGTAACATCTCCCTAAATGGGAATGTATTTGATTAGTTTATCAGAACTTCCAGAGTAGGTTTGTAATTCCGTACCTGTATCAGTGTGTGAGATGTAAATATTTGTTGATACATTAACTTATGCACATACACAAAATGAAATGAAATGATAAATGAATTTGTATCAAAGAACAAAATTTATCCGATTAGAGCCACCAATAGTAGTGAATGAAGAAACTTTAGTGTATAAATTCACTAGATATTTGCATCAATGGTTAAGCATCAATGTACCTCATGTAGCCAAAATTCAAAGACAAATCTTTCTCCTATGCATTTAAAACTGAAAGCGCTAGTGTATATGAACTGGTATGTTTGAGCACCGTGTATGATCGGTAACTTTCCATATTGATTGTTAGGAGCTGACAAAGACATATAATGTCAGCCCCACATATTGACCTGCGTTTTCACATCTTCAGATGAGCGCAAGCGACTTTGAAACTGTTTATTATTTATGTCTGTCCCGTGGTTAAGTGAATCGAACTGGCATTGTATATATGTTAGAACAAAAAAAAAGTTAGAACATGTTTGTTTTGACTTGCACACAAACCTCAAAAACATTTGATGGATATAACAATCTTTGTTCCAAGTGGATAAATATTCATTAGTGTTAAATATATGTAGCAAATATAAAGTAACTAACTACCCTTTTTAGACTTGTTAATTATGAACGTTTTACTTGTTAGACTTAACAAATTATAAGATGCATTTGCATTTCCTTATTTTTCTTTCATCTACAGATACACAAACAAAGAGAATATACCTATATGCTTATTACTAGCTATTGTCTAATCAGATTTTATAACGACCCTATACCATTTCAGCATATACATACTTAATATTCCGATTGTATGTGTAAAACAATTGGTGACAGATTTGTAAAAATGAGAAACAACGAAGGGTAGAAAGGAGAAAACAGCACAAGAGAAGTACTAAATAGTCTGAACGGTGCACTTGTCTTCCCTTGTCCGAATGCTACTGTGGATATTTTTTTCCTCTAACAGGTAATAATACTTTCTCTCTCTCTAGCGTCTCCCTCCAATTCCCATTTTCCGCCATTTTTCTTTCACTTTCTTAGTTGATTTTCCTGGAAAAAACATCTTAAACCATTACCTCAAACACCCCTGAAACAAATATTTGATGCTATATATATTATATGACCCTTTTTGAATTGATAATGTTCAGATCTGTGGATCTTCTCAACACTCTACGATTATGACGATTATGATGATGAGATCTAAGCTTGAGACTTGAGAATAATACCAAGAGATAAGTAATAAGCTTATGAAAAGAATCTGAAGAAAACTCATTTTATTTCTTCTTCGCCGCCATTGTTCTACACTGAGCTTCGACAGTTGACACCTGTTATCCAAGTGAGTTTCTTTTTGTTGGTGATTTTTGAGGCAAACTCGTTTTTTGGGGGCTTATTGGCATTTATTTAAAATTAAATCTTTGGTTTATTTAATGTTAATATGTATGTGATTGTTTTGCAACTTTCATTATTAGGGCAAAGCTTGTAGCTTCAACAACAAAACTAATTAGTCTTTGTTCTTCTTCTTCAGCTTAAAATTATCTCTTCTTGTTCTTCTGGGTATTTATTATTCTGTTAAAACTATATATTGACCAAAGCTCATAGTCTCTCTAAAGTCTAAAGTATAGGTTCATTTTTTTTGTTATTTAAAACAACAATAATAAATCTAGGGTTTCTGAAAAGGCTCTTGAGCTATGAATTAGCTATATGCTATGAACATGAATATTAGCAGATAGACTTCACAGATCTACATATATAGGTATTAAATTAAATTTGTTGATTTTTAATAAATATATATTCAGCATTTTTCAGTAGTAGTGACTTTAATTATCTTCTTTCCTCTAAATCTTTTTACAGATTCAGCAGAGTCATCACTGCAACACACTCAGGCTTTTTTGGTCTACCATCATAGCCTCTGCTACTGTTTCGCTTCAGACACAAAAGCAAGTGAGAGATAGAGTGGGTGAATAGCTTAATTAGGGCACAGCTGGCCTGACCTGTCTCTCCATTGGTTCCTTCAACCTTTGAGCTAAACCAGGAAAAAGCATGAGAGTAGCGTTTCAATGGAAGTCGACGACGACATTGACGCACAACAACAAGAACAACAAACAAGCAGAAAGCTACAAAGAATCTCTTCAGACAACAACGACAAAACCGTAATGAGAGACTGGAACAACCCGTCTTCTCGGATCATTAGGGTTTCTCGAGCATCAGGTGGCAAAGACCGACACAGCAAAGTCCTGACCTCGAAAGGTCTCAGAGACAGGAGAATACGCCTCTCCGTCGCGACAGCTATCCAGTTCTACGATCTCCAAGACCGTCTCGGCTTCGACCAGCCGAGCAAAGCCGTCGAATGGCTCATCAACGCCGCTTCCGACTCCATCTCCGAGCTACCTCCGATCAACAACACGAGCTTCGACCAGGCCCTCTCGCTGTCTAAATCCGCTTGCAGCAGCGGCACGTCCGAGAGCTCGCTGTTGTCTCTCTCGAGGACGGAGAGTCGTGGGAAGGCGAGGGAGAGGGCTCGAGAGAGAACGACCAAAGAGAAAGACAAAGACTTGCAAAGCTCTTTCACTCAGCTTCTTACCGGCGGTTTTGACGAACCGAACCGGAATTGGATCGGTGGTTCTTCTTCTGATTGTTTTAACCCGGTTCAGCTCATACCGAGCCCGTCCTCCTCCTCCTCTCTACATCATTACAACAACAGCAATCATCGTCATGAGACGACGTCGTTGAATCATCATCATTTGTCCTTTGTACCGGATTACAACTTTGGAGTCTCTTCTTCTGATTCTCCCGGAGCAGCCGCCGTTAACGGAGGCTGCTACACTAGTAGGGGGACCCTTCAGTCCAATTCACACTCTCTCTTTCTCAACAACAGCAACAGCATTAATCAAAGACCTATCTCTTTCATGTCTACACCTCCTCCTCTTGACCACCATAACAACAACCAGCTTCCAGCAGCTTTTGACGGCCGGTTATATCTCTATTACGGTCAAGGAAACCGGAGCTCAGACGACAAAGGGAAGGATGGGAGATAGATAGTACAGAAAAGGTTTCATTAATTCCATCTTGGTTAGTACTTCTTCTATCTATTTTAGATAATTATTGATTTAATTAGTATTAGTACCATGTTGTTTGCCTTGTCACACATTTTGGTTTCTTGATTTCATAAAAGAAAAGGTGGTTTATTGGGGGCGTGGGTGGCATTGAGTCTTATCTTTAATCTTTCAAAAGGTTTCATATTTTCATAGCATTTTGTGTCTCGAAGTAATGACTTTCTAAGATTTGATAATAGAATTGGCATGTGGATGGATTTGAAAAGAGGGCTTTATCGTCTGTGTTGTCTCCTCATATGTTCTATGTTGGGTTCCCTTCTTCCTCAGCATCACTTGTTGTACTTTCTTGCTTCACCACGTATTGTGATAACTAATTTTAATCAAATCGAATCCTATTTTACTGATTGTTGCTTTTTATGTATGTTTATTTCATTCCTATTATGCACAAATAATTAGTTTGAACGCATGGTCTTGGTTGAGTTAATAAGATATTAGTACTAGTTCTGTGTTTAGGAATCTTTTACAGAAAAATATTCTAGGGTGCAGAAAATGTAAGTGAGTTGAACTGTTTTGGATAAAAAGTAGTTAGTTGACATTTAATATTGGCATGGAAGAATTTTTTTTTTTGATAGAGACTTTGTTAGTGAAAGAATCAAAGAAGCTTTTGTCCTTTATAAATATTTAATTCTAGACAAAAGATGGGAAGTTTGTGCCTGGTAAATTGCAAATTGTGAATTTCTTTGTTTACAGTTTTTTTTTAACTCTGGCCTCCTGAAATGGCACCACATGCTGTGTGTCGGAATCTAACTCATCTCTTCATTGCTGTCCCATGATCTCTCCCCTTTTACTTCGGAGCCATCATACTCACGTTTTAGATCTCTTTTACAGTACATTTATACATTACATAAAAGTATAAAACATATTTTAACTTTGAATTGTTGAGTTTAATTCCTTCTCTTAAGCTGAATTCTGAATTGTTTTTTTAGCCTTAGCCAACATGAACATAATTAGCCAACTAATAGGGCTTAGTTTATTAATATCTTCTTAAATTTGCGTACTTTTTGGTTTGAGATTATGAGCACTGAACTAAAGAAGCTGCTTTACATGCGCAATAAGATAAGACTTTCATCAGCATAGTACATATTACAGACTCAACAAGGTTGGATTTTTCATTAGCAATGAGGAATTGTCATGCTGAACAAATGAGTTCCATAGACTAGTTTGTGTGAAGGCCAAAGATAAAGTTTTACACTTCCAATGCTTATACATTACTTGCAGACTTCAATTGTTTCAGATTCATTAACAGCTTGATTGGTGCTTATATATCTTTACCTTCATCAAGATATATACTATATATATAGCTGATCTGTGAAATGTTTCTTGAAATTAAAAATGCAGGGGAAGGAATTGACGAAAGACGATTGTATGTGCAGCCCGAAACTTATCTTTTGAACTTCCATCGCAATAATAAGCCTGAGTGGATGTCTTACCTGTTCAGACTGCGAGGAATTTGTTGTGGTTTGAGGAGAAAATGTGTTAATGTAACGAAAATGTTTTTTTTTTTCTTTTTAATTATCTCAATTATATGCATCTTTCTGTGTTTTCAATTTTTGTCATGTAATTTGCCTAAAACTTGGGACCAAGGTCCAATGTTTGTCTATTCATCCTCATTCTGTTGACTACATGGTAAGGAGCTTCTGGTTACAATTTCCGGAAATAAGAGTATTCTGGTTCAGTTTAGAGATGATTGATACGGTTCATGTGGGCAAACCACAAAGTCAAACGAGTGCTATAGATCAAAACGAGGGAGATGAGAAGCCAAAAAACATCGTAACAAAACTGAAAATAATTTATTACAAACTCTTATGTAACATCATAATTCCTTCCCATCCTAACATGTCCTTTAAAAAGCCTTATAAACACAGACCACAAAACACATGTTCTTGCTTCATTCACATTCTTCTTTTACAAGCGGTATATGTACAATTGCGTACTTCGGTTTCACAAGAAACTCCTTAATCCTCTTGCATCTCTGTCAGATTCGATTGGAAACTCATTTTGCATCAAAAGCCAGAGAGTTTGTTGCAATTTAGTACATTTGTGATATCTTTCTGTTTCTTCTCTTTTCTTTCCTTCCTTCTCCAATACATGTGGACTTGCTTGCTCCCCTCCTATCTGTAAAACGTCATTGATAAACAACGTTAACACCTTCCCCATGTGCAATCACTCCATACAATTCTTTTTGGTTTTTCAATTTGACTACAACCCATTTTCGGCGAAATAGTTAGGATAAAGTTTATATAATAAGAGCAACTGCAGGTAAATGTATTGCAAGTACCACGAGCATAGACAAAATATATTAACCTCTCAGACTAGTTCTTGTATCATATATGATACTTATATATCAAATCTATTTGTATTCAGATCATTGCTGCCTAATACATACAAACAATGTAGTTATACCTCAAACCCGGTTGTAGTGCCCGCAAAATCAAAAAGAGTTCATCTCAAGACAATAAGTCCTCCTCTTGATCAACATCCTCGCCGCGGTCCCAAACGGTTCCTCAAACGCATCAGCCAACCAAGACGCATCGCAAACCTCCTTCTTCGACTCGCTCGGCCTAATAGCCACCAACGTGGCCCCTCTCAGAACCGTACCATCAGGCAAATCCAAAACCGGAGCGTACCAAAGCCTCATGTTCAACGCCGGCACGAGCGTCCGCTTCGAAGCCGAGGAAGCAGACAGAGGAGTCACCCTAAGCTCCTCGAGCTGCTCCCTGTTCATAGACAGCACACCTTGCCCGTCTGCGTCTGAGAGCACAAGACGGTCCAGCGTCTTGTGCTCGGTTATGATCGGTTGGAGAAGGTAATGCCGAGCGGATGCGGCGATTAAAGAGCTGATGGTCCAGACGACGCGGAGCTTGAGTCCTCCGTTGGTGTAGAAAGACTCAGGAATATTCCCATTGTCCACGTCATCATCAGTGGAGGAGGAGGAGGGATCGAGATTGGAATAATCGGAGGCGCCGAGGATGATGCAGTTATCAAGGGTGGAACCGAAGTCAGCTCTCCACTTGAGTAAGATACCGTCTTCGATACCTAACTCACCGGTCGGGAGTTCGATCCTCAGGAACCGAATCTCAGCGAAGTTTTTTAAAACTTGCGTGGGAGAGTGGTGAGTCACGCCGTTATGATCGATCTCGTCGTCGGAAGAGGAAGAGGATCGTCTCGGTCCGAGGAACTGGCCGAGGGCTTGGAACGGTTTGAAGATCGGGGCGAAGACGAGGCGGAAGAGGGCGGAGAAGGAGGCGCCGGTGGCGGCGTCGGAGATCGAGGCGGTGTTGAGGGAGAAGCGGCGATCTTCGTCGGAGGAGTCGTCGTCGGAGATGACGCAGTCGACGCGGACGAGGACGTTTTCGACGAAAGGGACGAGGGAGTGGAAGCGGCGGGAGACGAGGGAGCAGCGGCCGAGATCTTTGACGTCGGAGACTTTGTCGAAGATGAGGAGGAGGAGAGAGTCGGGGAGGAGGTCGAAGTGGTCGGTGTCGTCGTCTTCTTCTAAGGGTTGGGGCTCCGGGTGGATCCGGGAGACGGGATCGGAGCGGAGGAGGTAAGACATGGTGATGGCTCTCTATGTGAAATTAGGAGAGATCTGAGGAAGGATTAGATTTTGGAGGAAGGGAAAGAGTTTGTGTTCTCGTGATTGTTTTGTCTTTTAGTGAGAGAGAGAGCAAAGACAGACAGAGAGATAAGAGATAGATCTCACTTTGGTCCGGAAAGGACTGATGGTTGCATGATGATTTGTTCTATAGATTAAATTGTGGATTAAGATAGGTAAATTAGTAAACGCTTCTTCATAATCAAATAATTTCTCGATTATGTTAGCTGTTTTACCAATTGGCAAAACAAAAAATTGTCAACTACCAATTGGCAATTAATAAATCATAAATCAACGAACGAAATATAATGAATATTTTTAAAATATTTTTGGTAGGTGTTCGATAATTCTGTTCTCTACATTAATAATTCTGAGAGAAGAGTAGAAGGAAAATAATCATTTTCTTTTAAGTTTCGGAATATTAGTTCGGAATGGTATTTAGTCTTTGAATGTTTCAATCTGCTTCGCACTGTACTACAGTTAATAATAACAAAAAAATTTATATATACTATATATTTATACATTTTGGTAATTATTATAACAGCTTTCCAGTTGAATTGTTAGTCCTGTATTGCTCTAGCCCGCTGTTACTATTAGAGTTTTAGTTGGGAAATGAAACTGATATTTTATATAGTTTTTATAATTTTCATTTATTTATTGGAGGTAATTGAGATAAGGGTGAAGGAAAAAAATTGAGATAAGGGTAGTGTACTGCTGTTTCCCGGCCATGAGTGGAGTGGTACCACACGGTCTTCCTTAATATTAATGCATTACACCACTTAAAGAGATAAATACCTGGAAAAAGTATACAAATATAGACATTAATTATATAGATGATGTAAACGTAAATCCGAAAATGTGTATTTTAGTTATATATCAGTTATAAATCAAATCTGTACCATTTTTTGTGTGTGGATATTATAGACATAGTATTGTTTTAGTTAATGTCATGCTATACTATAAGACTTCAACCCGAAAAAAGTCACGGTAGCCATCCCGGTGGACGTTTCTTGTATAAAATACCAGTGTTTGTAAACCCGGACCGAACTACTGGTCGGACCAGGTTCAACCGTGAACCGAAAATAAATCTAAATTGGGTTAATGCCAAACCCAATTTAAATTGAACCGGTTAAAAATTCATATTGAACCGTTAAAACTCCGGAAACGGGTGACCCAATGAACCAATCAAATCATGGTTCTTAAATAAACCCAAAATAAAAGAATTAAAATTTTCTTTTAAACATAAAATAGAGTTTCAGATTAATAACTAAAGCCGTCTTTTTTTTTCTCTCGAGTCTTTGACGTCTAATAAGTTATTACCTACTTGGCTACTTCTCAAAGTATTTTCTGAATTAGTTTCTTGAAGAATATCTAAAAGATGGTGAAAAATTCGATCATGATATAATTTTTAATTCTATTTCAAAAATAAACTTTAAAGTTTAAACTAATGTGTCTAGAATTTTTTTTTTATTTTTTTATTTTTTTTTAAGGTGGTAAAGATTTAGAGTGATAAAAACATAGAAAATAAAGTTTAAATCTTCTTTTTTTTTCCTTTTGATTTTGGATTTGAACTATTAAATTAATTTATTACATTTATTACATTTTCAGTTTGTTACTTTTAAAACAAATTCTAAACATTATAGTTATTGAAATATTTTATTTGATATAATTTATTTTTATAAGAATATATAAATTCAAAATAGTAATAAATTTATTTTAATCTAATCAAACCGGATTTGAACCGGATCGAACCCGATCGAACCACAATGACCCATGATCCAAAAAATTTCTGGTTAGCTAGACGGTCCGGTTTTAAAAACACCTTAAAATAAAATACGTAAGTATGTTGCATATCCACATCAGTCATATTTTGCGAGCTCCACCAAGGGACCTGTTGGTGCAAGTTGCAACTATATCAGTTCTATAATCATATTCTCGTTTGGCGTATATTAAATTAGTAACATAGCTAGATTAGGTCTATCCGTAGATTTTTTTTATAATGGATAAGACTTGAGAAAATGCATGAGCCAACTAGTCGATATTAAGCAAAGAAATTAGATTCACGTCGTACGTTTTGTTTATTAATTTTCAGTTATAAATGAATTATATTAGATGAGGCACATACATTCTTTATATTTTTGGGCAAATACATTCTTTATATCATCCTGATAAAAAAAATACTAATAACGTTTTTTTCCAGTCACCCACCCCCTTTTCTTGTTGTAATAAACACTAGATTTCGACCGTGCGGATATTATTTTTACTTTAATTAAACATTTAATTTTTTATGTATATACATTTATTTTAGATCATTATTTAGTTTTAGTATAATATTTAATGTTTCTTTAAGAATTTCAAATATAATAATTTTTAGTTTATATGTTGTAAACTGTTTAAAACCATCACATGTGTTGATGACAAAAAAACTACTACGTGCATTTTTTCTTCTTATTATATATTTATATTATTGTATTTGTATTTAATTATTAAACAAATTAATATGACATGAAAAACATATTTGATAATTATTTTGTATTTAACTTATATTAAATTTTTACCCGTCCTTCAAAATTGGAATTCATTTTAGTAATATTTTTACATTTCTTCATTTACATAATACATTATTGTATATAAAAAATATAATAAATTTTGTTTTATACATGTATTGTAGTCTTTCATCAAATTATTATGTTAACATAAATATTTTATATGTATAACAATAAAATTTATAATCTATCACTTTAATATAACTTTTTCATATGTAGTTCAATATAATAATTTTATTTTAACATGTATAGTTATGATTATAAAATAGATAAGTGTATGATAGAACTTTTATTTAAAATTTTATAAATATTAACTATATATATTATTGCAACATAATATTTCATTGTTAATTAAAAAATTAGTGAAATATTTACATACATTTTTTGAAAATTAATATATTGTTAAAATATTTAGGTCAACATAATAATTTTCTTTTAATATGATTTATTTTGATTATATAATTGATAAAAAAGATAGAACAATTATTTTCCATTGTGTAAACAATAACTGAATATATTAGTGTATAGTATATTCAAAACTAATCACGAAATTGATTAACATATTTACATATAATTTTGAAAAATAATATCTGTTAAAATCTTTTTAAACATATTTTTTCGAAATTTTAATATATATATATATATATATGATTTAAATATAAGTTTTATTCAGTATATTGTTAATTTTGTTTATGAAATCCCTAAAATATTTGGAAGTTATTATCTTTTGTATAATATTAAAGTTATTAATGATTGAATAATGTAATGTATTTTATCTAATATGAAAATTAATGATGATTAATATATGATGTGACCAACTCTAGTAGATAATCCATTTTATTAAAAATCACACATGAATTAGAAGTCATGACTTCTCTTTTAATATAATAGATAAGTTTACAAAATATATAAATATACAAATAATACGTTCATAAACAAAGAAAAAATATTTATATCAAGATAATCCAATTGAACCAGTATGTATGATATCTCTACAACTGGATCAATCTCAATCTCTATTCATATTCTTAAACTTCAAATGTTATAAACCGCATTGTGTCTCATCTCCAGTCAATATTGATAAAAATTTCTACATATATTTAGGTATCTTTATGTTTTTATTACTATTAGCATCACACCGCAATTGTTTCGCAGTTTTCACATATACATTATTACTATTCGGATCCTTAATCAATCAACCAATCTTTTACCAAAGAAAATTTATTTTTAATCAATTTTAACTGGTAACTTTGTAATGTTTAAAAATCCGGTAATTTCTTGTTTCTCCAATATTTTACCATTTACGCTACAACAACATATGTGTTAACAATCGCATAAACAAACGATAAAATTCTTAATGTGAAATCATATCTCTAGACTAAGAAAATGCAAGAATATAACTGGCTGGGAAGATTCGCCAGATCACATTTGCTACCCTCGATAATTAAAATATTAAATTACAGGAATTCATTTACAATTCCCTGTCATTAATGAGGCCCTCATAAGTAGATTTATAAACCGACGACAAAAAAATAGATTTATAAACATGTAGTATTTGATTACTGCATAATACTGTTTCTTTTGGTGAAGTCCTCGCATTGACCAGCGATAGCAAATCCATTTTCACGACTTTCCATTATTATTTATCTCCATCATAAACTATTGAAACACACATTTTGCTATTTTACATCGTAAACGTGTTAACATATACTTCTCCCGATATCATTTTGTAATTGAAATAACAACTCTAACACATACACATAAAATCATTTACATTTTTTCCTTATAAGTAATTCACTCATACCTATTTGAGTTTTTTTTTGTAACCAGAGAGTCCTATTTGAGTTTTTTGAAGCGATCATAAGTTTAGAAAACCTCAAATGCAAGGCAATGCAGTTGGAGTAATACCTTGGATAGATTCAAAGCACAAGAAAAAATGCATTCACACACTTTGACTTATAATATTATTTTGTAACTGATTCACCGGAGACACGGCGAAGCATGTGTCCTGTCTGTACCTTTTCCCGTGAACTTCGTACGGAGATTCACCACTTTCAAATATTGCCACCGTTTTTTTTCTGTGCACGACTACCGTTTTCTTTCATACTAATATACTACCTCCGTTCCTGAAAGTAAGATTTTCTAGAATTTTCACGTTTATTAAGAACACAATAAATATTTATTTTTTAATTTACTATTTATTTTTCTATGCATTTTCCAATAAGTGTCTACCAATGAAATTTAATCAATTCAAACATCCACATTTAGTGTTTCTTAAAAGTATACAAAAGTACCTTAAAAATATAGAAAATTCATCTTTGTGAAACAAGAATAAAATCTAGAAAATCTTACTTTCGGGAACGGAGGTAGTATATGATAGTGTCAAACTTTTGTATCAATTCTTCCAACTGATAAGTAGCAGCGTTGCCGTTTATAAACTTTTATCGTCCGATTTTTAATGATAACCAGCGTATGTTTTCCTAGAGATGTAAGTGATGTATATTTTAAAAATAAAAAATAATAAGTGATGTATATTTTACAGTACAATATTTTACCAATCACGCGTGAGATATTTTTTTAAGTATCTATAAACTCGACTTTGTAAACTCTTCTTAACATGTGAATGAGTCCTTATTTACGTGATTTGATTAATTGTTCACTCATGGTTTATTAACAAAAGATATTAGGCTTAAATCTTATAAATGATTTATTAACAATTAAGCAGATACAAGTAAAAAAAAAATTAAAAAAAAAAATCATCATAGCATAAGTAGAATTGCCATACATGATTTTTTTTCTTAAACCGATTTAAAATAATTTAAATAGAACCATGAGACATGAATTATTCAAAAAGATGTACTTTATGAGGTTTTTGGTGTAATAATTTTTATAAATTTTAATAAAATAATAAACCAGTTTTAACGTTATTCTTATTATTAAATTTTTTTATCAAACTAATTTTATTTAGTTTTACCAAGTAAAACATAGATTATACAAATAATTTATTTTTAGGTTTTGTAATTTAAAAATCTCTTCAGTACAACATTAATGATTGATACAATTTCTCTCGTTCATATAGTACGTTCTTATAGGAGTTTTGCCCCAAAACATATATAAATTGTCAATCACTGGTAGAGATAGAACTAGGACCATCTGCTCTGTTATACTCCAATTAAGAAAAAAATGAAACATTTAAAGCTTTGTCTATCGCCTGTTTTTTTTCCTTCTTTAGTTTTCGCTGGTCACATATGAATTGTCAATTTCTCCTTTATTCGAAACCTGAAAAGATAATGTTTTGAAAGCTATTTGAACTTCTAATAGTCTTCTACGATTTGAACACATAAGAGGAAACGATACAACCACTACTAGTGGACTATTGACGACTTCCATATAGCATGAGATGTAGATGCTTACATTTCTGAGTTACCTCTCATGACATTTTTTACTTTGAATATTTATCGTAAAAGACTTGAACGTCAAAACTAACGATGCATTTCTGCCATTATCTTGTGGTCCCTTAATTAAGAAATGTTTTTCAAGAATCTGATCAGAATCCAATTTCACCACTACTCATTGGCTCTTAGATTTGGAGTCATTTTCATATCTTCGACAGTGTTTCAAACTTGTTTATCATTGTTAGTAATAAAAATATGCATAATAATTATAACAGACTCATTAATGTCGGGGATTCTTTTTTTTGTCATCTTAAAAATTTTATTGATCACAAATTACACAATATATGAGAAAAGAAGGACAAGTATGGAACGAACTCCAATCTTTTTTTTTTGACAACAATGAAATATAACTAAATTACGATATGTGCCCTTCCGACTCAGTGAACCAAGGCGGCGGCGAAGACTCGACATAGAAAATAGCTGATTGTAACCTCCTGGCACCTCGTGCCAACTTGTCCGCCACTAGATTCTGTGCTCTTGGTATATGTCGAATCTTGAAGGTAGGGAAGAATAACTTACTGCGCTGAAATTCTTCCATGTGTGTAGTAAAAGCTGGCCATTCTCCGGGCGATGACACCATCTTCACCAGTTGAGAACAGTCTGTGGCAAACACTACGTCTGAGAAATTGAGGGTCTTCATGCACTCCATAGCCCAAATCAAAGCTTCACATTCGGCATGTAAAACAGATAAGCTTCTTCGGAGATTCATAGCTCCCATCATTTTCTCTGTTGGACCATTTTTTCGGCAAAATAACTGTTATTTCAGAACTTGTAACAAACTCCAATCTTGATGTTGTAAAATAACTGTCTTAGCTAATTATTTTCTTTCGATATAACATTTTTCTCTAAAAGCTTAGGGGGGTGTATTGAATCATGGATTTTAAAAATTTGGGTGGATTTGAAAAAATATTGGAGTTTGAAGGGATTTGGACTAAATCCCTTATATGGGTTGGATTTTTAAAAAGGAAAAAAAGATTTGGGTAGAATTTTACCTTAAATTTCAGAGTGGTTGAGATCATTTGATCTTAAATTTCAGAGTGCTTTTCAAAGTCCAACTATTTTAAAACGTGAAGTAATCTCTACTTTTTTTCCAATAAAGTGAGAACGTAAAATTTCAATAACAACTTTTTCCTTTGTTTCCCAGTTCCACAAAAAGTTCCCCACGTGACTACCTCCTTCTCCGTCTTGTTCCAGTTCGTCTTTTACATCAACCAATTCAATCTCTGCAACGAGTTTGAACATCACTTTTGAGATATTCAAGAAAGCTCAAGAGCTTACTAAAAGCAAATATAATAGAGTAAAATTGTTTACCAAAAAACAAATCATAAAAGACAACACAAAAGATAAATTAAAAATGCATTGGTAAAGAGAACTTCTAAAAACAACGTAAAGACTTGCTGCATCAAGATTCCATTTGCATAGCATCTGTCCACATGGTTGCTGCTATATTTGCTCTCCAGTTATTAGCAATCACTCTTTGTTGTTCTTGAGTGCCATTTTGAACATCATCATCTATGTTCTCATCTTCACCTATATCTTGAACATCATTTTCACCACCATTAACGACAACAATTTCTTCAGGAAACACGTCTGAACGACATTCTTTACGAAGATAATTATGTAGAACAACACATGCAAGAACTAACTCTGCTTGTGTTTTATACGGAAATGGTGGAGCTGATTTGAAGATGAGGAATCTTGACTTAAAGATGCCAAAAATTCTCTCAATCACATTTCGCAAGGATGAATGACGATGATTGAACAACTCATTTTGATTCACAGGATCTTTGCCTTGTCCCCTAAAATCTTGAAGATGATACCGAGTACTTCGAAATGGAGCTAGAAAATTACGTCGATTAGCGTATCCACAGTCGACTAAATAGAATTTTCCTAAAAGCGTCTAACATAGACAAATAATTTTTAGAAAAATACAAAAATAACACATCAATATTTTAAGCATAAGAATAAGACATACCTTCTGGAACTTGTAATCTGTTAGAATTTCTTGTTAAAGCATCTTGTAATACTTTAGCATCATGAGCTGAACCTTCCCATCCACTAAGAACATATATAAATTCTAAATCAAAATTGCATGCAGCTAAAACATTTTGTGATAGTTGTCCTTTTCGATTGCGGTAGCTAGATGAATCCTTTCCACTAATCATTGCAAGAATATGAGTTCCATCAATAGCTCCCACACAATCCTAATAAAATATAGAAGCATGTAAATATTTCTGCGGTAAAAAATATACAAGAGAAAAAGTATGTGTACCTTAAAATAAGGATAGAATCGTGTGGAATCTCTTATCTTTGAAGGTGCTGTTGTTTCAGGTTTAGCCATGTAACTTGGAGCAAGTGCGTTTAACACTTTCAGAATTGTATGAAAACTCGTACTTATTGAGAATCGTGACCTCTTGAATCTATCTTGAGCCTGAATATACCTCGAATTTTGACCAACAATGAACAAAAAGGTGGCCAGCATTTCTTCAACTGAAACATATCTTGTATCTTTTAATCCCATCTTTACTCTTATAATAGAGCATAACTTCAAGAACACATCCGGATACATGGGCCTTAAGTTTAGTGGCCCAACATACACCCGTTAAAAGTGTTTCGTTCGTTAGTGATCATTCCAAACTTTGTTACAAGTTCTGACAGATTGAACCAATATTTTTTTTGTAACTAAGATTGAACCAATATTGTACCTCATAATTCATTACTTAATTTCATATACTCGACAATACCTAATGAAAAATAAATGGAGTAATCTAATTAATTTTCATCATATTGAGAAGCTTGGTAATGTTCAAAAATTGCATTTTAACCAAAAAATTCTGATCGATATTGTCTTTATTTATAATTCGCGACCTGGATGATATTAAATTTTAATATTTTCTACCATTCAAATTAATTTCTTTGTGCAGTTAACATTCTCCAAATTTATCACTAATTTAAACAAGATAATGAAATATATGTCTTCCTTGTAGACATAGACACATGTAACACAGTTTAAGCGATATTAGAGCATGTTTATTGGCGTGCCTTATAAGGGATTTAATGTATAATAGAGAACTAAAGAAAATGAAAAATGGTGATTAAAGGAAGAGGTGTGCCTTATTGTCGAGCTCGTATGGGACGCAGCTTGTGGGCACGTGTCGCGGTGTCGACAACTCTTGATTCATTTTCTTTCTTTTTTTTTTCTTCGTCTCAGCTCGTGGAGCTTGTTCGGCTCTCTCCGACAAAACAGAGACCATTCTATTGGTCCCTCTCATCGACCAAGGAAAGCCGACCTCTCACTCTATCGGTGGGTCTCTGAGACGGTATATGCTCCGACCAAGAAAAAGGTATGCATGTCTTAGATTAATCTTCGTGAATACATCTCTGTTATGTTTTGATTTGTTGGTATATTTGTGTCTTTAGGTGGATTGATGCAGAGGCTTCAACGAGGTAGATGCTTTCCTTCTTCATCGTCAATTAAAGATACTCAACACAAATGTTATTTTTTTTTAAATTGTTTCTCTGTGTTTTGTCGGTTAAATTGTTTTGAAGTTCATGGCTAAGTAGATTGTTTTGTTTTCAATTGACAACTTTACACTTGTTTATAGTCTTTCTAATTGTAAGTTTGACTTGTGTATCAGTTCATGATCCAGGATTGATCAAGAGACGTGAAGTGGGCACAAAACCGTTCGTAAAGGTACTTTTTTCTTTGAACTTTCTAAATGTATAGTGGTGTTGAAATAAGTCGAGTTCACTCCTGTTTGAAACGAACTTGATTCTCCTTTACTCTAGTTTGAAACGAACGGAATTGTTAGGTTTGATTAGAAATAGTGTGGTTAGTGTAAGACAATGGTTGGCTTAGGTAATAAGTACATATTACGGTTAGACTGAAATGAATGCGCTTAATGAAAGTGTGTAGATAAATGTCAATCTGAATTTATGTTGTGTTATGAATGCTTGTAGATAAATGTCAACTCGGTTATGGTTGATTGTGATCAATGCTTGAGCCTTCACTTCAATTTATAAACCTTGTGATTCTCTTATCTTTTTCTCACCTTTCTTCTTTCTCTCTTCCTTCGTCCTCCTGCCATGGATCCTTATCTTGGAACTAGCAAGTTTGTTGAACTACTTAATAGTCAACAAACTGTTTCCTTTGGTACCTTTGCTGATAGTGTTGATGTTGAAACTGATGTCGAAGAGTCAAACTTGGATGGAGAGAGTGTTAAAGATCGCAAAGCACGGAGGACTTGGACGCCAACGGATGATGTGGTCCTGATCAGCTCGTGGTTAAACACGAGCAAGGATCTTGTGGTTGCGAACGACCAAAGAGCCGATGGCTTTTGGAAAAGGATAGCTGCTTACTTTGCGGCAAGTCCTCTGGTTGCTAGCTGCGAGGTCAGAGAGCCAGCCCACTGCAAGCACCGATGGCATAGGATCAATGAACAAGTCTCCAAGTTCTGTGGAGCTTATGAAGCGGCTGTTAGAGAAAGATCAAGCGGCCAGAATGAGAACGATGTTGTGAAGCATGCGCATCAGATATTCTACAACAACTACACCAAGAGGTTTACTCTTGAACACGCTTGGAAAGAGTTGCGCCACGACCAGAAGTGGTGCGAGTTGGCTACTGCTAAAGAAGGGAACTCGAAGAAGAGGAATTGTGAGGAGGGTGGAGATTCAGAGAGCTCTCAAGCAACTGAGAAGAAGCGTCCCCCTGGTGTGAAGGCCGCAAAGAAAGCTTCTCAAGCAACTCAGAAGAAGGTGGTAGAGGAAGAAACTTTTAATAAGTTTGAGAATATGTTTGCAATGAAACAAGTGGATTTGGCCGGGAAAGACAGGCTTTCTCAGCTGGCTGTTCTTAACACTCTCTTTGCAAAAGAAGGGCCCCTACCCGAGTATGAAGAAACCCTCAAGAAGAAGCTCATAAAAGATTTGTGGTCATGAATGCTTTGTTGTTCGGTTTGATGTTGTTGTTCGGTTTGATGTTGCTTGTTATGTTTAATGTTGCTTCCTATGTTTAATGTTGCTTATCTCCTTTTAACCTTGTTCCTCGGATGCTTTAATGTTTTAAATAAAATGTTGTTTGTTTCATGTTGTCATGGTCTCAAGTTGTTGTACTTGTGTCTCAAGTTGTTGTAATTGTGTCTCAAGTTGTTCCTCGGATGCTTTAAATAAATCTATGCTTCTCTTTCTTTAATGTTGTTGTAGTTGTGTCTCAAGTTCTTGCTTTAATGTTTTAATGTTGTTGTAGTTGTCATAATGGTTGTTTCTTTTCCTATTGCAGGTTAATTGGACAGGACAAGAGAGGTCATGACAAGACATGCTTTTGGAGAAGTCACGAGAGTGTTGTAGTGTTTTGTGTCATGGACTAGCCAGTCACGAGAGCGTTGTGTGTGTTGTACTCTAGTTCACGAGAAATATTGATGTTGTTGTACTCTAGCACTTTAGTTCACGAAAAATGTTGATGTTGTTGTACTCTAGTGTCACGTGAAGAGAAAAAATATATGTTGTTGAAGTCTTGGTAACACAAGTTTATGTCAATATATGTTGTTGTTGTACTTGGTAACACAAGTCTATGTCAATATGGTGTTGTGTCTCAAGTATCACGAGAAATGTTGTTGTTGTTGTACTTTATATTTCTCTTTATAAATGGTTGCCTCTTCTTTCATTTTTCTCACAATCAAATCTTTATTTCTCTCTGCTTTCTCATCTCTAATCTTATTTCTCTCTGTTTTCTTACCATTAAAAATTTAAAACAAACCTCTAATGGCTTCTTCTTCAAATCCCAATTTGGATGAGGCATTTGATGAAATGTTCGATCAATATTTTGATCAAACGTTCGATCAAACTTTTGAAAATTTGTGCAATGTCTATGGTGATTCTCAAGAAGCTCAAAGGAAGACAAGGAAAAAAAAAGAGTTTTTATTGAAAGAAATCGTGAAGAAGGTCATTTCCGGTTGTGGAATGATTATTTCAGTGACGAGCCTACATATCCAGAAAATCTATTTCGGCGACGTTTTAGAATGAACAAGCGCTTGTTCAACCGTATTGTTGATCACTTGTCCAATGAAGAATTCTTTCGCCAAAAGCAAGACGCTACCGGAAGAAAGGGTCTCACACCACTTCAAAAGTGTACAGCGGCTATTCGTGTGTTGGCATATGGTTCTGCGTCTGATGCGGTTGACGAATACCTCCGGATCGGTCCAACCACTGTTCGGGTATGTGTGGAAAATTTTGTGGAAGCAATAATTAATATTTTCGGCGATGAGTACCTAAGAAGACCAACACCGGATGATCTTCGACGTCTACTTTATATTGGAGAGGTTCGTGGATTTCCCGGAATGATCGGAAGCATCGATTGTATGCATTGGGAGTGGAAGAATTGTCCGACCGCTTGGAAAGGGCAATATACTCGTGCTTCGGGAAAACCAACAATCGTTTTAGAGGCCGTTGCTTCATATGATCTTTGGATATGTCATGCGTTTTTTGGACCTCCAGGTACATTAAATGATATTAATGTTCTTGATCGTTCACCTGTTTTTGATGATATAATAAATGGTCAAGCTCCGAAAGTAAAATTCTCAGTCAATGGAAGACAATACCGTATGGCTTACTATCTCACCGATGGTATTTATCTAAATTGGGCAACTTTTATTCAATCTATTACACTGCCACAAGGGCAGAAAGCGAGCTTATTTGCGACACGTCAAGAAGCTGCCCGAAAAGATGTCGAGCGTGCTTTCGGAGTTTTGCAAGCTCGATTTGCCATAGTCAAAAAACCGGCACTTTCTTGGGATAAAAACAAGGTTGAGAAGATTATGAGAGCATGTATCATACTCCATAACATGATAGTAGATGACGAACGAGTTGATAACACTCAATTTGATACTTTGGATGGTGAAATACTAGAAGGTAATGGAAGCTCCCATGTCGACGAAGACATAGCTACAGCTAGGGCCAGAAATATCAGAGAAATGATGGGTGTTCGATCCGACATACGTGATCAAAAAGTGCATCAACGACTGAAAGCTGATTTGGTTGAACATCTATGGAGTAAATTTGGAAATAGAGACAACAACTGAGCTTTGATACCTCTTTGATTCTATGTTTTAATTTTAAATTCTATGTTTATGTTTGATTTTGTAATCTTTGTTTTTATGTTTTAATGTTAAATTCTATGTTTAATATTGTAATGTTAAAATCTATGTTGAAATTGTAGTGTTAAAAAATAATGTTTTTTTATTGAAGAACCTTAATTAAACAACTACCATTAAATCATTAAAATGAAGGGTCCCTTATCAGAATTGGTTAGTTTAATTATAGTAGTTAAAAATTCATTAAGCAACACTTATAAAAATTCATTAAGCAACACTTATAGGTCTCACCATTAAACATACTCTTACAATGTTTTATAGAGAATAAGCAATTATAGTTACATATAATTAATATCAGTAACTATCGTGATTTCATGTCTTATAATAATTTACACCGACGACTGCCAAAAAAGTCATCCGATCATGAAATACGTATTAACAAAAAGAAAAAGAGAACTCTGATGACAAAAATAAAACAAGAGTTCTTACTAACTTTATATGCTATGAGCAATTCAGATCATGTAGACGAACCCCGTGATTGTAATCTGATCTGTTTATTGAACCTTTGTATGAAGTCTTCGACTCTTTTGTTCAACTCCTCGTTCGACATCTTTGAGAACTCTTCGGATTCTTCTTCAACGTTCTCCCATTTCTCCGGAACAACCATCCATTTCGAGCTATCTGATTCGCTTCGACGATAGTTTATACGTTTGGCCTTTGTATCTTCGGTTCTTTTCACCCGTTGCGGTTTATCTGATTTAGTTCGTTCATAAGATCTACGGTACACATGTTTTCTTGTGTTGCAAGCTTCTCTGTTAGCAAAAGTTTGCTCACTAACCGGTTTGTGTTTCTTGATAGCCACATCGTCTCTCGCCTTCTCCTCACTCACCTCCCGTACTATTTCCTCAGGAGGAGAAGAAACACAGACGATATCTTTTACCACCGGTTCTTCTTCCTTATAGTCCTTCATACCAACATCTTTAGGGTTCTTGATTTCTGCATGGACAGAGTATTCCTGTCTAGATTTTTCTCTGTACGTGGAGAGGGGAACTGGAGAATAGTTATGATCTGCACGGCCTCTCATCGCTGCCGCCGCTGCAGTGTACTCTCCGTAAAAGTCGGGCTTGTCCTTATCAGTGAAAGCGCCATAATCTGCGGCGATGATGAGGATGAGAGTGTTGGAGATGAAGAACAAAACCTTTGTGTCTTTGAATATGGACCATGGAGATACTTCGAAAATGTAAAAGATCAAGATGTAAACGATGATTGATAGGAGGAGGGAGAGCAACGAAGAAGAATGATAATAATATCGTTTTTTGGGCTTGTAAGGTTCGAATTTAGGGTTCTGGATCATGTACGAGGGAACTTCTGTCATTTTCAGTTGTCAGAAAGAGGAACTGAGAGATTAAGAATTGTGTGGTTGTTTAGATCAGTTGAGGTGTTGTAGCCCTTATATAGGGTTTGTGAACTGAATCATCGAGTTTAGGAAATGTCCAAAATGCGCTTCCAAAATACATTATATTATTAATGTTTTTTTTTGTAAACTAATTATATTATTAATGTTGCTTGACACGATTCAGATTTGTCACGTCATGGTGATTTACGTAGGAGTTACGTGGAAACTCAAGGGCAATCGCATTTGAAACATCCTGGTAGGTGCCCGGCAATTCATATTTAGTAATTAATATTGACTGCGATATCTTGTCTACTTGAGAAGTTACGTTGTATTGTGCAATATCTGTCGACCTAAAGTAACTCATGCTAGCCTAAGATAGATACAAACTAAATTAATTCGGGAAACATATCTGGTCAAGGCGCCAATCCTGGATTCACGAGTATTGGTACAGCAGAATATCGTCACATCATCATTCATTAGATATGTCGTCGTTTTTTCTACTTTTCGTTTATATAAAAAAAATCTACACCTAAAATCAGTTCACAATTTTTTTTATTTGGGTTACCTAATGTTAGTTCATACGATAATTAATCGGGCTTAAATTATGATGAATTTCCGAAAGCCTAAGGGTCAGGATTAACAAACAAATTGAATATAACGAGTTAATTTTTTTGACTAAATATAACGAGTTACTTGGGTGTGGTAATATGGTAATATATTGAGTGATGAGGTTTTTAAGATATTGGGGACAGTGATTGCTAGGGAAAAAGGATGGCTTATTTTCACCTTTCAAACTGCACGAATTTATAAGCTTTTCAGACGGTGATTAGTAGATTTTTCTGTCCTACGAAAAATTAAGGGTTCCTTAAGAAAGTAATTCATTTTAATAATTTTAAAATATGTAGATGAAAGATATCGATAATACACTAATTCAGTTGCAAACTTAATGGCAGTTTATGAATAAAACTGAAAACTATAAAGTAAAAGAAGAAAAAAAAACACGGAAATTTTGTTGACAGGGAAAGATATCTATAAGCTTTTCCAGTATCGGACTAGAATGTAGCTCTTTTTGAACGTTACAATTACAGTCACTTTCTTTTGAACTCCTTATCGACTACTCTAATTAATGAACTTTGTGTACACACAGTATCAGTATTTTTATAAGCTTTTCAAGAGTTTAAAACAAAAAAACACAAATTTAGGATCCAGTACGCAATCTGTAACACTTGCCACGTAACGTTGCATCTGCATCAGCAAGTTGGTAATTGAATTTTAGCAGTCGTGTTAAATCCAGGCCAATATTTCTCTATCATCACCTTAGTCATTATTAAAGTTATTACTATAATCAAATATCTTAACTATGGTATAATTTTATGGCTGACGTGCTAAGAGTGAAATGCATCGTTCATTTAAAAGTACAAAAGGTGAAACTAATTTGTCGTCTTTTGATAGATGTTACGCAGCCTTCCGAGACTTGTAATCAGGGTATCATTTGCCTAATTATCACACGAGATCTTATATTATATTGTTCATAAAAGAATTTATAAAACTGGATCTACAATATCCAGGCTAACACACGTATCTTAGATGTTGAGATCATTTTATGATGCCTGATGACATACGAGATGATAAAAAAATTCAGAAGAATATATAATCTACAGAACACATCTATATGGGAAAATGGACTCAGATAAATATCTTTTCCTATATATTTAGAGAAGTTTCGATGTAGTAAACTTTTTTTTTCACCTTCAAGAGCCGATATTTCAAAAACGTACAATTTAATAGCAGACATGCTCATATGAGGTACTATAAATTCCTCTTCTACTATGTTTTGTGTCAATTATACACCATCAATTTGACTAACTGAATCAGTAAGCATGTATCGTAATTTAGCTATTATTGTTGTTAAAAAGTTATATTTAGAGTAACATGATTCAGCAATCCTCTTTTCAGTATATAGTTTGTTTTATCATTATATTTGACGACTAACCACAAAACGATGTCATGCATCATTACAAATTATCCACAGATTTCGTAATTTTTAGCACTGAATTCCAATTTACAAAACAATAACAGTAAGCTCGTATTAACTCATATACATGTAATAGTAACTCAAAAATATTATATATGTAAATTATCAATTGGCAGTTTGATTTAGAATTCAATAAGAATATATGCATATATGTATAACTATAAGCACTACCTCTAGACTTTAGTTGAGAATGTTACAAAAAGAAAGACTTTAGTTGAGAAATAAATCTATAAAAACAATTAGTAGATGTTAACTATGAATTTCCTTTTTTGGATTTCGTCTTTTTTTTCACTAAATAAGACTTTGATAATTTAATAGGATTTTTAGTGATTTAAACCCTCAACTATTTTTGAATCGTAAAATAAACCTCCAACTATATTTTTAATATTTTAAACCCTCAACTTACAAATTGCTAACGTTTGTCACCCTCCGTCTATAATTCTGTAACGGAAGGTGACATACATTAACGATTTA
>OVBX01000616.1:0-36638 GCA_900406325.1 Erucastrum elatum
TGTAATTTGGATACATTTTTATAATTTATATAAATAAAATAGTGGTTAAAAAAAAAAAAAAAAAACTAGTTTTCTTCTATTTTTTGGTGTAAATTTATTTGTAGACCTATGAGAAAAGCTAACACGGAACTTTACATCGGCATATATGTTTTCTGCCAAAGTTATCACACTTGCAACTATATGGCCTATTGCCATCACCTCCTTTCTTAACAAAGTCGTTTATGCACGTTTCGCTTCCATCATGGCCGCATCTCCCGATAAATATATCCTTCTGGCCGCATAGGCTACCCATAGGAGTCAATTTAGCTTCTACAGCTATCAGTTTATATAAAGCACACAAAAATCGTTAAAATTTTAACAAAAGATGATAGTTAGTGACAAACTTTTTCCAGTGAATTCGCAAAGTTTAGAGTTGTATACTTTTACGTAAAACAAATAAAAACAAAGAGAGTATATACCGTTGACATGGATCAGAACGAAAAACA
The DNA here is from genome assembly GCA_900406325.1 of Erucastrum elatum. Classification (NCBI taxonomy): domain Eukaryota; kingdom Viridiplantae; phylum Streptophyta; class Magnoliopsida; order Brassicales; family Brassicaceae; genus Erucastrum; species Erucastrum elatum. The sequence goes on from OVBX01000616.1 coordinate 486, forward strand.
TGAGAATACACAAAAACATAAACACAGTAGCAAATCTCATGATTCTCTTAATGTGCTAATTTTATATTTTCACTCTTTTGTGCAAGTAAAAGTTATAATCTTCTCTCTATATTTTACTATTGAATATGATGTGTTGTGTATGTATTTATACACACATTCAATAAATTCTTTTGTAATCATTAATGTCTTATGAACCTGATTTGGGACGTATGTATTCAAATACCAAATCTAAAAATAATTAATGGGTATCTTAGCTAGTTCTGGAAGGTAATCTTTAATTTATTTTTCCAAATCGTGCTTAGATTAGCACATTTGTTGTTTGAAAAAGGTATCTTTGGTCAAAATAAATCAATTAGTATTATCAATGTAAGAGATTTTTCTGTTACACTTGATGATATTCAAACTTTGAATACACACATTTGGTGATTTTAAAATCTTGAATATATATAGAGTTTGATTTGTTGAAACTGGTTTTAGTTTTCCTTTGCTTTACCACTGAAGTTGTAGGTTTTTTAGCTATGACTTTGATTTTTATTTTGCTATAAACTATAGAGTTATGTTAACGACATGTAAATTACTAAATAAATCTTTCATCTTATAATGTTTTAGATGTTGATTTATTTTTAACGATAGACATGATTAGTCCATAATAAATAGTATAGAATAAAACTCCACACAAAATTAGATGTCCATAGTTCTACAGGTCCTTTCGATCCCATAGTTCATTATTTTCATCATTCATTTTTAATACTAAACTAGATCTTAACCCGCACTCCCGTGCATGTGTTTTATTTAATTTATGTTCAATATAAAATTTTAAAACTTTGATTTAATAAAATTTTTTTATGTTTTGTAATTTTACGATTTAGTTAATTTCATTAAAATATTATATCATTTTAATTCATGCGATTTAGTTAATAGTCGTACAATATTAATATTTAATAATGATCAATATATGAATATCGATTTGATTAGATAAACTTTGGAAATGTAATCAATTAATTTAAATTGATTATAAATGCAGTTGATGAATATGTAAATAAAAAGAAATATAAAAAGAAAATACTTAATTTATTGTAAATACAATAACTAAATGTGCAAATAATAGAAAATACAAAAAATACTACTATCCAAGTTACCAAACAATTTTCATTTAAATTCTTATCCTTGTTTCCAAACAGTACCAAATGCATTTCAGTTTTAATAATATAGATAGATAGAAAGACATTTGACATTATTTATCACAATAAGCAAAAGACTAAAACAGAGAAGACTTAGTAATACATTACCTTTTACATAAAATAATTTTTTTGGTTGGCTAACATCAAATATTTATTTCTTATCCATCCACATAATGCACCGAAGAGACTTTCCTTTCTCTAATAAGTCGAAAGCTTTGTTGATATCTTCAAAGTTCAGTTCATGTGTGATAAAACTATCCAGATTAAGCTCCTGCAAATGTTAATCCCATGAATCATGCTATCATGTAAGCTGGAAATAAAGTACTTGTATGTATTAACAAAACTGTAATCAAATAAATATATACACCTTCTTTAAGTATCGATCCACGAGTATGGGAATATCTAGCTTGGGTTTTAGACCACCAAACAAACTTCCACAAACATTTTTTCCTCTGAAAAGACCAAAACTATCCACTTCTGCGGGAGCTGCAGGATTTATCCCCAACGCTACCGTTTTTCCTGTACCCTGTTTCATTTCATGTATTTTTTTCTAATTTTCAAAGACATAGTAAATCAATGTTGTTTTAAACCACTGTACTGATGTTGAAATTGATACGAAGCTGCATGATCCGAAAAAAACGTACCGTGCGGGTACTAATGAAAGCCTCGCTCAATAAAGAAGTTTTACCAACACATTCAAAACTGTAGTCAACTCCTCCACTTGCTATTTCTTTAATCACCTTTTCATAATTATCCCAAAAAGTAGTTATTCCTATTATACTGAAAAAAATATTTAATTATGATGTGAAATGGTGTAATCTGCTTACTAACATACCTCGCTAATCTTTTTATGTCCACACAAGGTAGGATTGATGAAATCCGTGAAGCCGAATTTCTTACCTATTATCCAATGTTGATCTATAATTATGTTTGTACGTGCTGAATAATAATTTTCCGATCTATATAATTAAATAACGTTTAATAAGAAATCTTGTGTTTTATTTTATTTGGCATTTTATTGTTTCAAAATATAAGTTATTGTGTAAACGATAAACTTTTTTTTTCCTTGTTTTCTTGAAACAAAACGATCAACTTTTTCTTATTGTTTTAAGCTAACTATGGATATCGATATAATACACTATATACTTTTTATAGATGTATCGATCAATGGAAATCATCATCTGTAGGTTATAATGAAAGAGGACGATATGCATTTGGAGTTGGTAGTATGGACAAAGAAATCGTGCCAAACTCAACGTGGTCAGGATAAGGCAAATGAAAATAGCTACATAAATTTATTTTATATATATCACACATTTTTGAAAAAAAAAAAATCGTATGTACCTAACGCGAATTTGTCAGGATTGATATCAATACCGATGATCTGTGCTGCCCCCCGCAGCCTGGCTCCTTCTCCAACCTGTTTACCAAATCATTTAATCTTATTAGATATGGCAAATGAATTATTAATGTATATCAAATTAACAAAATAGTGAAGGGGTCAAGGTGGGGGGCGGGGGGGGGGGGGGGNATATAGTTTTCTTCATAGAAGAAAAGGTTTTAAGTGAATAAAAGAAAATGGATACCGCTAGTCCAACAGCACCAAGGCCAAAAACTGCAATGGTGGAGCCTTCTTCAATGTCAGCCGTTTTCCAAGCTGCTCCGATTCCTGACCCATGTAACGTGACAAATCATCAGTGATTAGCCCCTGGTTTCTACTTCTTTTAACGTTCTCACCAATAATATTTTAGAATATATATCTCTACTACGAACACTAAGGCAACAAGAAAATATGGAACCTGTGGAGACACCGCAGCTGAGTAAAACCGCTCTATCAACGGGAATTTCAGGAGAGATTTTAACGAGATGAGCGATGTCAACGACGGTATATTCAGAAAAACTCGAGACAAAGAAAAAATGGTGAATATCTTCTCCCATAGAGTCCTCGAACCTCGAAGCCATTCCGTATCGTCGCGTGTTTGACACGAGATCTTCGGCAAATCTTGAGCACCAGTTGCCCTTTGAAGATTTGCAGTCTCTACATTCTTCACAGTGAGGGTGAAATACTGGCAATACCACGTCGCCTTGTTTGAATCCATCCACATGATCACCAATGCTTTCGACCACACTGGATTACAATAAAAGTAATTAGCTAGGAAAATTCTTGAGAGAAAAGTACAATATCGTTAAACTTAGAAAGAAGATTTACCCGACTGCTTCGTGTCCTAGAATTCGAGGAAACTTTGCGAATGGTCCCTGAAAAATTCAAAAGATTTGGTGAAAAATAGATTATAGGTAATGGACTTCCCATGCAAAAAAAGTAATATATCTTCTTGTTTTGGTTAATAAAAATGTATATCTTACACTGTCATATTTTGAGAAAGCAAGATCGGTGTGACAAAGAGTTGTGCATAGGATCTTAATCCTAACTTCGTAAGCTTGAGGTGGATAAACTTGGATCTCTTCGATAACCAATGCTTCTCCTGCTTTTCTACATATTGCTGCTTTGCATCGAATGGGCTTTCCTTCCTGGCTGGACAATGATGGTGTCTTGTCCATGGATATGAGAAAGAGAGAGTCAATGATCTTCCTATCGTGCTCGTCTTGATATATATCTCTCTCTGCTAAAACAACTCCATATATAGTCTTCTTATTTATGAATAGTACCTTACTTTTGTGATATTTTTTATTTAGTTCATGATTAAGTTCGATATGAAAAGGAGTCGTGACTGCCTATTATTGATTGTTTTGTCTTTTAGTCTATTTCAAAATGAATCGCAAGGAAATGAAGATATTGAAATACACAAGGAAACGAAAGAAAACTTTGGCGCATTGCATCAGTGTATAATATTTCTCGGCATGGTTGGTGGCGAATATTGAATAATACAAAAGTCTAAAAGCCAGATAACAAATATATTGTGTATAAAATACAAAAGGCTAAAAGACAGAGATAATAACTATAATTTGTGATAGTAAATACAAACGGCTAATAGCCAGATAATAGGATAGTTCAAATTTGAGCAAAAAAAGATGGTTTAAAATTAGTTTGTGCGATGAACGTGGTTCTTTTACAAATGATTTTGTATAAAGAAATGCATTTGAGATGGCAAGATTCACGTGGTATAAACAATCTGATACGAAGTCTTTTATTTCGTCCCCAGCTCCGAGTCAAAAGAATCTGATACGAAGTCATTAACTTTACAAAAGACTGTAAAGTGTTGAAAGATTGCTTCAAGACAGTGAAAATCCATCTGATTTTCTCCCTTTCATCATTTTCTTTTTCGAACAAAAAAAAAAGAAAGTTATGAAATATTTTTCAGGCTTTTGGTTTCAACCAGCAATTAATATTTGGGCTACATACACGCTAACGTCTTCAGGATTTCATGTCTATGGATCAAAGCCTATTTGTGAATTAAAGCCTAACTGGTAACTATTGAAATAAGAATAGGAATAAGTAGGAAAATAATGAATAGGAAAAAATTAAATGGAATGAAAATAAATATTTATTCTTTTTATTCCATATCAAGCTTGATAAAAAATATTTTTCTTGTATAATTTTTTAAAATTCAAGAAATGACAAGGAATAAAAAACAGCGAAAATCCTTCATATATTTTTAAGAGAATAAGTATGAATTGATTATTCCCCTTAATTTCTTGTGTCAACCATTTGGAGATTTGAAAAATCAATGCATGATAAATAAACTTCTCAGAATTTAATATCAATTCATTGACCAGAAATTTACTTATTTTTCTAAACGAGTGTAGTCATATGTCTAAATATCAAACAAGATGTGTGCAAGTGCAAATCCAAATGTCTTTTTTTTTCACAAGCTACGGGAGGCGGAGGCAGCTGAAGATATCCAGCGACCGGATGATGTCACGGTGGATCCATTTGTCTTCTTTGTCACTCGTTTAGAATCGTTGTCATCTGTATTATATTTAGGCCCTGATAAAGCCCATTAAGGATACTTGCGATAGAAGTCAGTCATAAACACAAGAAAGAAGGTCTCGGTCGTCTTGACCTCCGAGGTAATTCTAGGGTTTGTACATCATGAATCTATTACTAACAGCCTCCATGACATGGAACAGAATAACTCTTTTCTACTCTACACCTCAGCCTCATGATCCAGAGTATAACTCTTTTCTTACACCCCTTATCACACGTCTTTTCCCGAATATGTTCCAACCAATATATGTACACCGATAGTTTGTTTCATTATATGGAGGCGAGTAGAATACGTCCTCTTGAAACATGCATTAATGATGTTTTGTATTTCCCAGCTAAGGTGAGAGGGCTTGCTACGATAGTTTGTTTAGGCTGGAGAAGCTCAGCTTTATTAACACTGATAAAGACATGTCACTAGAGCATTTTGATCATCCTGTGGGTGGCATGTTCAACTACCAAGGAAAATTAGAGTTACATCGTTTCATACTTGGAAAGAGAAATAATCTTGTTTGTTCTAGAAGATGATGCTGGAAGTCAGAAATGGTCATAAAACCACTAAGGTCTCTCCAAAACACAAATCATTTCTGAACCAAAGCTTTAGCCAATCCCCATTTTTAGTTAGTACCTCATATCTCTTTCTATGTACATATAGAAAGGTACCATTTGTACATCCTTGTAAAAAACATCTCTTGTTGCAAAAACGTTTCTCTAGACTTCTTTACCACCAAAGGGCACAGACGGTGAAGATTCTCCGCTGATCATGCTATGAGCCGGAGTATTCCTCCTCGACTGACGTTTCGTAGGAACAATAATGGCTTCCTCCTCAAACTTCCCGAGCTTGTCATCATCATAGTCATCATCGTCTTCATCTCCTTTGAACACAGGATGAACATAAGCACTCTTCAAGTAGGCTCTGAGGTTCAAGTTCGGCTCTCTCGCGTTTTCCAATGTATCTTTCATCTTAGCTTCCTGTTAAATAACAACGAACTCATACTCAGTATGGTTGAGGATGCATAGAAGATATGAAAACGCTTTGTTAGAAATGAAACAAACCTGTAGAGGATATCTGACGAAAGCTGGCTCATAACGACCTTTGCAGAAGTGGTGGAAACCGATGGTAAGCACAGGCAGAGCAATGAGAAACGGTGCAGCTAACGCAGCGTGTTTCGTTCCCAATAGACCCATAAGAAGCAGCTGAGATATTATCAATGCAGCTATGACTCGTCCATGAACGTCTGGCCAGAACGCTGCAGCGCTCTCGTATTCTTGGTTGTACACATTTATGATCTGACAAAGAAACAAGAATCAGAATCTTTAAAAATCCAAAAACCAAACTGAAGTAAAGAAAGTAAAACTCACTTGATGACGATACACAATGTAAGCAAGAGCGAAGAAGACCAAGATAAAAGGAAGAAGCATAGGCGTCACAGGAGCGTAGACAAGACCGAGAAGGAAGTAAAGCTGTATCCGAGGCTCTCCAGTGTTAAAGCCAATGCTCCCTGGATCCATCGCCTCCTCTCTGTCTTTCTCAGTCTTCACTAAGAAAGTGTTCTTGAGATGGAACATGATCAGAGGTTTCAACATAAGAATCTCTCCAGCCACTCCCGCCCAGCCGTCAACCATTATGTAAGTGATGAAGAAAGTCGCCTTCATCGGTATCGCCACGCCGATGGTCTTTGGGATTTGGTTTGGTGATTGGTTGAGGAAAGCGCTAAGCTGTTCAAACGCAGCTCCGGTGATGACGCTGGCGAGAAAGACATTCACGAAGTTGAAGATGTAATATCTAGACGCCGAGCGTCTCTCTAAGGACGAGATGGATGTGAAGCCTTCGAACTTGGACATGATCATGAGGATGGATGGGAGAAAGATGAGGAACAGCTTCAGTGCTATACCAGGGAGAAAGCCTTGTATCACTGACTTCATGAACTTACTGCAAAACAAGAACCAAAACAAAGTCAGTTCAGTTAATAAGTAATGTTTTATGATGTGTCAAGAAGAGACTCACTCCTCGACGATAACTTTCAAGAACGGTGCAGCTTTCACAATCCCTTCAATGGTAGCAAGAGATTGAACAAAGGCTATTGGGATGATGAAGAAGAAAGTTAGGAAGAAGAATGCAACGTGCATTAACAGTCTTCTAACGGTCAGAGAGACGTATGGAATAGCGAGGTTAGGCCAGTAGACATCACGAGGCTCTGGAGCCCATTCGGTTAGCCATTGGGTCGGGTTCCGGGTCTGTTGGGTCTGAGCACATACAGCAGCAGCCCAACGAGTTTTGAAGGAGACAAAAGATGCTGGCATGATGGACTTGGGATCTTTCACCACTTCCTCTCTCTCTTTAGCTATCTCTTTTGATACTTTGTCTACTTCAGCAATGTAGTGCTCGATAGCATCCACTTTTTGTCCCCAGAGCCCAAGGAAGCCAAGCTGGTTGATGTGTAAAGGATCAGATTTAAGAGATTCAGAAACTAAAAAAAGAAATATGATAACTCTGAAATTTCATTTCATGTTACCTTCACCATGAGTCTCTTAGAGTTGTTTCTAGCATATTTGAGCTGGTAATAGTCAAGCCAGTTCTGCATCTTTTTCTTCTTTTTCACCAAATCAGCTAGCTTGTTTGCATTGCATACAACCTAACATATTGTTTTTAAATTACAGAGTACAAGTTCATTTTTCCAAACATCTCAACTTACAGACTACTTAACAGATTCATATTACAAACTTCTGAGAAAATATACCTGATTAGTGAGGTAGTGATCAGGATGATTGACCAGGAAAAAATGCTCCACAAGTTCACTAACAGATTCATCAGCATCCGGAGGTACATTTCTGACAAGAACCTATCATACATCCCAACATATTAGATTCAAACTTTGTTCAGTGTTTTGAGTTTAAACCAAGAAGGAAAGAAAAGAGTCTTTACAGTGAACTGGTCAGGTCGACGAGCTTCTGATGCAACAAACTGGAGCCTCATGTTAGCAATCGTCTCATATTCTTTCATCAACACATAACAAGTCCATATGGTAAAGGCATACGCCATCACTATATGTGTCCAAAACCTGGAAGAAAAAAAAACCAACAAAAAGTTCAAGAGACAATGTAGCTAACATTTTTTAACAGATGGTAAGAGGTCTAAATAAACACACCTCATTGAATACTCTGGGATATTCGAAACAGACAGTTTGTCAATATCGCTGGAAGTTACATTCCTAAGCTGCCTAGCCAACTCCAATGTGTCATTAGTCCAGTTGACCGGCACAAGAACCGCCCACGCAAGCACTGCTATTGGAACAAAGATCTTAAGCCTGCACACACAATCAATAAAACAATATAATCAAGAAAGGAGTGAGAAACTAGCATACAATCAACCAAAGAAAGCCAAAACTCTTTACCCGAGCCAGTAAATCCTGAGATAGACAACAGAATCCAAACCGGCGTGATCAATGAGCTCAGGCTCAGGCATCTTGAGAGCCTCAGGCATCCAGTTCAAGAACTTCAAGTAAGCCCTGAAGTCCAAGTTCACAAAGCGCTGCACAAAGGCGCCACCACGAGAAGGGCTGCTTCTGAGCCCCTTGAGGTACCATTTGGAGAAGTAGACTCTGTCGTTAAAGGGCTGGAGCCTCAGAACCGCAAAGATTATGAAGAAAATGAATGCACTTAAGATGTTTATCCCAGCTGATACACCAATATCCGAAAGTGTTGCCATTTGTTATATGTGTTTCTCCTTCAAACTATGAACACAACCTGTAAACAACACACAAAGAAGCAGCAAACTTGTTATTCCCAAAGATTCAAGCTTGATGACAAAGAACATTCATTTTCAAAGCTTAACCGTATTCAAATAAACAATCTTGGGGCACATCAGATCTGAATCTAAGGGGAAATGCTAATTATAAATAAGATTTTTTTATTAGAAAGGTCAAGCCTTTGGGAACAAACCTCACAACAAGTTCCAGAAAACAGTTCGAATCTTTCTACAGAACCTTTGAAAGGAACAATGCACAACAACAGCTCAGACTCAGAGCATCAAAAAAAAAGGTTTGCTTTTTTTGTTGTTGTTAGATATCCTCAAGTTTACTCCACACACACAGAAGCAATGAGATCCCGAGACAAGAGTAAATACAGAGAAGGAAGGAAGCAGAGAGAGAAACCCAAGAGAAGAGGAGTGGAATAAGACAGTGTTACATCTAAAGCTAAGAACTTTCTTTCTTTTTTCTCTCTCTACCCTCTTCAGTGAATTACTCACACGCAAACACAAACACACAAACCAAACCCTTCTTAAAAAGTATGTTTTGAAGATTTATAAAGTTAAGCAACAAAAGAAAGCTTTGTCTTTTTCAGGAAATTTTTATTATATTTTGACAACAGGTATGGAAACTGATAGGAGCAGCAGTTACGTAGGGGTTAAGAGTAAAGGGAGTGAGAGATGAAAGAGATCGTTACAGTCGCGTGGAGGAAGAAGAAGGAGAAGAACGGCCAGGGTTTTTGTCGTGATGCTCTTTGCCTTACCATAAGTAACAATATGTAATATATATTTTGTTGTCAATATTTTTTATATTCTATAGTGCCGTTGTGAAAGGCTACGTTCGTTTCACCTAATTAACTAGAAAAAGAAAACAAATTAAGAGACGGTCGATTAAACAATTTCTAAAGTTGTTTTCCGAATCTTCCTTTGTTTTTTAGCTTTGATTAAACAAAGTGTGTGATGAGATGATCTTTGACGCAACCGACAACATGTGTGTTTGTATTTGTTTATCTGATCAGGCTGCTAATTGTAGAACGTTACACATGGAGCAACCATATGCTTAAGTAGAAATCAATTTACCATTGAAGTTACTATTTCTCCAATCAATACTCTTTTGCATTTAAGAAAAAAAAATCCATCTCGACATGTAAAATTGATAAGAGTTTTACGGCATCTTGGATTCCAAACGAATGAGCATCCATTTTAACCTTTAAAACTCCACAATAAACCACTAACTATAAGTCTGTAATCAATCCATGATGCATCGATTTGGTAAATCTGAATTTGAGGTATTAGAGAGGAGCTTCATTGACACCACGAACCGGAGATCATCCCAGCCTCCTTTCTTATATTACTCTTAGAGATTACATATCTAGTTGAAACTAAACGGTGAAGTATATTTTTTAAAAAAATTTATCATTCATTACTTTTTAAATTGTACCAAATGATCCAAAAGAACTTGTTAAGTTATGGTTTCAGAGATAATATCTCTTTTATCCTCCAAAATAAGAAATTCATATCCTAATATATGAATATACTTTTACTCACTGTTTTAGGTGTATTTTCTACTAACTGTGTTAATGATGCAGCGTATATAACTTATATTTTCATTTTATTATAGTTATATGTTTTCATAAGGATAAGTATAAATCCTTTAGAGATAATGATTACTTTAGATATAGAACTTCTTACGAGATTAGGATCTCTTACTCGCCTAGTATATATTGACACCTTAGGTCTTTGTAAAAACCACGTTATTATTGATTATCAAATTGTAATTGCAAATACAGAGCTTTTTCAAGCACTTAGAGGAATACTCTAAACTTTATTTTGCTTTGTTGAGAGTATCAACAATTCAAAAGACTTTCTTGTTCGAGTTGAGAGGATCAACAGTTCAGGGATTTATCGGTTCGTTATCAAATTCCTAGTTACTAAGCTTCCGCTCTCTATCAGTTGGTATCAAAGACAAAACGGTTCTTACTATCATGTCACCGAGAAAGAATTTTCACCAACAACGGGTTGATCAAGGTATTTCCGTTCAAGATATACTGGCAAAGTTTGAACAGGACCTATGGGACAAACTACGACAGTCCATGAAGCATGTTCTAGTCGCCTTGATCCAGGCACACCAACAACCACAAGTTTTACCTCAACTGGATGATGTGTTCTCTAAGGAAGAAGTTAATGGAGGCGTTGATCTTCTAAAAGAGATCCAAGGAGATCCTGTTTTTGATGTGTATGACGATTCCGATCAGGTCTTTGAGGGTTGTGTTGACGTCGACCCTTACTCATATGTCTCGTTTGAGAAAGAAAACATTAATTTCACGGGAGTTCAAGAGGAAGAACAAGTCTTTATTGTGGGAGATAATGGAAAGTGCGATGTCATATTCCACATTAACGAAACTGATTTCCTCACAATTCAAAATTTGAAAAAGGTACAGCTTGGAAAAACAGAATATGTTCAAATCAGGGAAAATCCCCCAGACCAAAGTCACATCACACATTTGTTTCCTCGGAGGAGACTTTTGTTTTTCTGTGGTGATGACGATCTCTTCTACAAGATATGTCACTCAATCGTTTTTGACGGCCGTGGTACTTTAGCTCGTGCTGAGCTCCGAGCTTGTGATGTCATAGCACGCTGTGGCAATTTAATTTCTTTTATATACAATGAAGATGACGAACCCCCCGATCGTGATAAATGCGGTGGTTATTTTCTTCGTTCTTTTCAACAAAGGGGCATCACAAGTGCAGATTTTCAGATGAGCTGCATGAAAACTGAGCTGGTTCTAGACATGCATATTGTCACTTCTAAAAGAGAGTCAATGACTTGGGATTTTGAAAAATTTCCTCTTGCACACCAGGTTGTATGCCTTATTCAGAAGTTTGAGCGGTCAAGGCATAATATTCTAGCGATAAAGTGTGTTGAGAGAACTGCTCGGAGAGTTAAGGTATCGTTTGATACTCTTGGTTTTCACTCACTCTTAACTTCTCACACAAGAGAGCAAATCCAGTGGCGTTACTTGGACCACTTTCATATTGGGCGTATGCAATACAGTGATTTCAACCGCCTGAAGCTTATAAATGAAACTTTAGGAGCATCTACTTTGTTCAACATACCGGAAAACTCTACAACTGTGCCGGAGATACATGACCCTACTTTGCTATTTACAATGGCATTTGATTCAGATTCTATACGTCTTTTAGGACATATGAAGCTGATAGAAAACTGTGCACCAGAGTCTTTTTCTGTGCCTTTTTCTTTCGATGGTACTAGTGCGGAACAAGAGACCAGCGGTCTTGTTAGACGTGCTTTTGACAGTGTTCATACCCTCACCACTTACAACGAACAGCTCTTATCTTTGGGCCATATAGAGACGACAGCGACATCAGTGTTCTTTTCTGCCTCTATTTGTTATCCTTGCCTTGGTAATGATGAAAGACGATGCTGTCGTTAGCAAACCACAATGGGGGAAGATGAAAGATATAGTTTGAGCTGATACATATTATTGAGTGGATAAGTTGGCAAGCAAGAACAACTGTTTTTATTATTTGTTGGGGTCTGAATATTGAGAAGTATGACTATGACTCATTGTATGCATCCAGTTTTGGGGCACGTACCGGCAGTCCCGATAGCACTACACCAACATATACGTGTTCCTTTTCAACATGGAGGTCCTTTTACTAGCAGAATTTTATGTGGTGCTGTTTCTTACGTTGGGATTTTAGTGCTGACGTTGTCCCATAGAGAGCATAGAGGAGCTCACACTTTTCTTTGTTCTAGTGCTTTTAATCGGTGTTTGGTGTGTCACTCTTGCTCTTGTGTGATCATTGTCTTCATTGTCAAGGAGTGGTGTAAGGTTTTGTGGCCACCATGGGTTCCCACAACTTCTATTTTTCTTCTCTTCACGACAGGATTGTCATTTCTGAAAATAGCAATTGGGTGGAGCAATGGAGTTCCTGCCAGGAGTACGAGAGTAGTGTGTGTTCCAGACTTGAGTTTCAACTTTACATCCACGTTCTGTATTTGGAGTGACGTTTCTTGCGAATCAAGCAAGTTATTATTGTGATGTCTATCCTCCTCCCACCTTTATTTCCAACGGGTAAAGAGAGAAGAGGATACCAAGTCACAAAATATAACCAAGGTGAAGTGTAGTCTTCTAGACAAGATTTGTGCGAAGCTTCTTCTACAGTTGCAGTCAGCTCAGCTGTTACTTTTGGAGACTGTGACAATGTCCCTGGTTGATCCCCGTGGTTCAAAAGTTTTTGAATAACAGTCTGTGCAGTATTATCACCATCGCAAGCTATTTGATCTCTTAAAGCCGCGCAAACACCTGATTAAAGCCACACGGGGGTCTTTTGTGGGTAGTATGGTGCCTTATCTGGGGTTTATAATGATGCTTTACGTACAGCTCATGCAAGTGGAAATGTTCCTTGCTTGGTTTCTTTTTATTGTGGATGACAACAAAACGTGGGGTGTTATGTTCTTACAATACTTTGCAAAAAGCACTCTCATTGGGAGCTTATAAGAGACGACATGGAGTTTTGTGTACCCGAGAGTTGGGATTCTTCAGCGTTGAAGCAAGCATGTGGTTGGAGAAGGTTATTTTCTTTTCAGTGGCGATGATATATAAGGCTTTCTCGTATGCATGGCTTCTGGACAGTGAATGTCACGATGTGTTTGTGGACGTTGGCAAAGAGGAGTGGAAGGGTGTACAGCCACCGTGGACTTGCAAGGATTTTCTGTTTCTTCGTTATGTGTCCACGTCCATGACCATGTTATCGTTGATCTCCCCGCCTAGACTGTTTCTATTTGGAATTCATGATGGAATTCATGATGGAGCTTTGAACTCAGACCTTTTTCAAAGGCAAGCATTTGACGAGCCGGATTCGTGGGCGAATCCTTTTTCATTCGGAGGGACTGATGCAGCGTATATAACTTATATTTTCATTTTATTATAGTTATATGTTTTCATAAGGATAAGTATATATAAATCCTTTAGAGATAATGATTACTTTAGATATAGAACTTCTTACGAGATTAGGATCTCTTACTCGCCTAGTATATATTGACACCTTGGGTCTTTGTGAAAACCACGTTATTATTGATTATCAAATTGCAATTGCAAATACAGAGCTTTTTCAAGCACTTAGAGGAGTACTCTAAACTTTATTTTGCTTTGTTGAGAGTATCAACAATTCAAAAGACATTCTTATTCGAGTTGAGAGGATCAACAGTTCAGAGATTTATCGGTTCGTTATCAAATTCCTAGTTACTAAGCTTCCTCTCTCTATCAGTTAATCAGTAAACTTAATAATTTCTTATGGTTAAGCATCAAAACCTGATATTAATATGAAACTAAAATATTAAAATTCGAATAATTATGTTCTCTCATTTCAGCTTCCTCTATGAATAAAACTACTTTCACATCGTATAGTGATTTTAATCCACATTGTTGATCAAAAACAGCATTCTGTTCGCTAAACAATACAAGTGGTATTAACTTATGTAGTTAGGTTACTGTATAAATAGTTCTTTCTTTAATATGCGAACATTTGTTTTGGCGATTTCCGACCGTTGATGTCTTTATATTTTTAAATGAGCATTTATTGAGTGGTAGCTATAAGTTTTGTAAAGCGTAACGGTTAGTTGAGCAAGGACTTTGTAACGGGCAGAAAATGTTGCAGTGTTTGGAATCATGCGTAAATTAAGCAACTGACTAGAGGGCAGAGATTTGGTAAGACATGCGCTTTACGTGGGACACACAAGTGTTTATAATTAGGGCATGCTTGGAGCGTGTGAGTGGTTACTAAAACTTTAATCACCATACTTAAATGAATATTGAGTATTATATTGGCCTAAAGTGAAAATTATGCTGAAAATCATGCTAGGTGAAGTGTTCTTTCAGAGTCCACTAGATAAATAGAATTTGTTGTTGAATAGTTGAACCTTTTTGTTGGAATTAGACTTTAGCAACAACTTCAACTTATGCATTCATTTTCTAAAGAGAGCATGGCTTAGTGGCCACGATCCCTTAATACGTTTTCATGTAATTTTGGATTCGGTTATGGAGCCCCACTCTATGGTAATAATTAAAAAGACCAATTGATTCGAAAAAAGATCAAAAAGAAAGTGATATCAAGGATTCGAGTATCACAACTAAACATACACTAATAAAATCAATGTTCGATATTTGTTAAAATATTGATCCGGACTTCACAAATTATGCGAAAACTCATATAATTTATCGCATATTTTGAAGAAACAATCGAAGAGGAAAAGTTTTATGCTGCTGCTGCGCTTCAAATTTAGTAACCAAACCATAAATGTTTGGGCCAGAGTCCAATAAGGCTCTTCCCTAGTAGGCCGATTGACGGATCGGGACTAATACATTCTCGTGGGCTTCGAAGCAATTAGTCGGTCGGGATTTTTAATTTTTATGAACACTTATTTGTTTCTTTTTACTTTATAACCTTAGTTGATCCGGATGGACCGGATCAATTTGGATTAGAACATGATTCAACAACACACCTGTCTTCAGCTGGTCGACTAATTCCATCTGTATTATCTGTCCTCACTGATTTCTTTAATCTCATTTTCGTTCCATGGACAATAACCTTGGCATGTTCCCAATCACGAATATCCTGTGAATTGTATGACTTATGTTTTTTTTGTTTCAGTTTTTGTATGAGGAAATAAAATTGCATTTAGTGTTAGCCCGTTATGGTTTTACATTTTATATGAATAGTTCTCAAATATTCTTCCTGAAAATAATTAAAAATTACTTGTTTCCACTTCCCTTATGATTTCATAATTTTCTTATAGATTTTAGAAATTTGAAGTTGTGGCTATGTCAATTGTCAAATATTGTAAGCTATAAATTTGTTGTAAAAAAAGTTGCGTAAAAGAGAAGGGTTTAGCTTTATTTCGTGTAAAGATAAACACAAACCTAAAAAATGAAATTCCAGGTAAAATTCATTTGGAGACATTAAAGTTCCAAACACATCTTTAAGTAAGTAGTACAAGACAAATTACAAATTAAGCTATACAAAATGAGTAACATGACGAATTGTAAAATGTTAGAAACGTCGTAATTTCATAAATTGCAAATAAATTAATTTTAAAATTTAAATTAAGAAGTGACAAACTATGAAACTAAAAAAAAATAAATCAAATTAATTTATATATCGGTCATCCATTGGTTTAATCAGTTAGTTTCGGATTTTAGTGATTTTTTAAAATATAGATAATTTTTAAAACCTAAATCGAATTATCGAATCACCAGTTTAATTTCGGATTTGGGTCGAATTTAAAAACACTGATTTAAATGCAAAAATTTTTAAATACACAAACTCTTTCAAATTTAATAAAATATTTGTTAAGTTATTAGTGAAAATTTTTGTATCGTAAACTATTTTGGGCTTATCAAAATCTAGTTTTGAAATAAATGAACATGCAGTATAGTTTTTTTTCTGGTATCCTACAGGTTGTTATTAAACATGATAGAGTTAAGTTATGATTTATTTGGCTGTATATAAAAATTAACTTATTAATAAAAATGTCCAACAAGATTTTTGTGTAAGTAGAGTTTTTCAGAATGTTTTTTTAATAGTATCAAACAAACAAAAATCGTCGTTAGGAGGTTTACATATGAAATGTGTAATGTGAATTAACGTATTTTGCTACATTGACTCGCATATAAATTATTTTCCTTAAGTTCTATTCGAAATGTGATTTCGCAATCATATTGAAGTCTTGATCCAAATTATGTGATTATATATTCATCTAAAGTCTTGTTCCAAATAAGTTGAGATTTTTCATGAAAAAAATATGCAGAAGTAGTTATGATACAATAGTAACGCTTCGGAGGCCGCTGTGGCAAAGCGTCATATACCACATTTGGAGGCAGCAGAACAATGTCCTTCACAACAATATATCTCTCTCCCCGTCTGAAGTTTTTAAATTACTGGACAGAGATATCAGAAACGTTATCATCGCTAGATAGCACAAAAGGACCTTCCAAGGTCTCAGGACTCTCTGGATTAGATGATCCCCTTCTTCAATCCAGTAAATACTGAATTTCTTGTTTCTTACCTATTTTTTGTCAAGAGACCAGTTTGTAAAAGTCTTTTCGAAAAAGACAATCATTTCATTTACTTATTTACAGTTTAGTAAAAAGAAAACAATAGTCGCACTTCATAGTTTTTAATTTCTCGATCATGACATATACTCCTTATGTTTCATAAAGATGCAATTTTTTGTTTCAAAAGCGATATATTTTTTATTTTCAATTTAATTTTTGTCAATTAATAGTGAGAAATACGAAATTTAAAATATTGATTGCATTTTGTAAAGTATTATTAGTTTAAATTATAGAAAATATAAATTGCAGTATATACTTTTATAGCTAAATTTTGAAATATTTTATTAAAAAATATGAAAATTCTAAAACATATATTATTTTGAAACAGATGAAGTATAATATTATTTTTAATATAATTACCTTGGAAGAATCGAAGACAAGGTCACGGGATTTCATTCCATGGAATAAAATCTCTCCTTCTAGACATAAAACAAGCAATCTTGATTCTTCGAATTACCCCCACAAGTTCATGTACTTTTGTTCACCAACACAATACACAAGACAGTAAGGAGTACTGTATTTCTTTAAGTTACACGATAATTAATCATTAATTTAAAAAAGAAGAAATTATGAGTGTTAGTACAAATTACAAAATAATACTCTGTTTGTTTTTAAAAGATAGATTTTTTAGTGTTTTCACATATATTAAAAAACGCATTAAATCATACTATAATAAACTTATTATTTTTTGTAGTTTTCAATTTTCAACAACTTTTTACCAATAATAATCCAATAAAACCAATTAATTTTCTTAAAATTTGTATTTTTTTCATATAAAACATAAAACAACCATGTTTTGAAAACAATGTTTTTTTCAGAACAACCATTTTTTTAAGAACGGATGGAGTACAAACTACAATGATATGAATTCATTAATGTTATGGTGTCCAAATTCCAACGATGTTAATCTCTTGATAAGAGCATATTAATAGATATGAAGAAACGTTAATTTGTTAAAAATCCATGATTTCTTCTCTGTCAAGAACATGTGAACAAGTTTAGAGCATTTCCAATTTCACTACAAACGTTATTGCAAAATGGAACGGAAAATATAGTTATGAAACAAACAAAAAAATATTACTGCATTGTAAAATGGAGCGGAGAATGCTCTAATAAACCACTAGCTAGAGAGGATCCACACATGATTTTACTTCTTGCTTCTTTAGTCTCTACCTGTACTCACTGATGAATTAAAATATATTTTGAGAGGAACTAATATTTTCATTAAAAGCCCTTTTTCAAACCAAAAAAAACTAATATTTTCATCAAAAGTACAAAAAAATAATATAACATGAGAACAGGCCAAAAGGTAACACAATATTCGTGTTTTCATGAGTGGGCAATACTTTTGCACTATTTATTCTATTATTAGTCGTTTTCAAGAAACTATCCCACATTTCTTTTGTACAAAGATACATGTCGTTTTCCTATTTGCTGCCATTATAATTTCTTGAAAGTTCTCTTAAAATTAGAGTTAAAGAATGAACTTGGAAATACTTTCACGTGTTAGAGAAAAGAAACTCATCCACAATGTTGTAAAAATTGTATCTATTTTATCGTCGTATAATGTTTGGCAAGCGAATAAGATTGGTAAGAATATGTACTCAAAACTTATTAAAATACTAGTATCACGTAGACGTAGTATAACGAGAGACAGAGATGTACCAAATAATTGGTGACGAAATGGGTGGAATTTACTCACTGACGTGGTGGTGGCACAGAAAGATAAAAGTGTACTCGAAGAAAGGAAGGGACACACGTAGAGGATCACAGAGAAATGAGCTTTGGAAAAAGCGAAACGAAACTGAGAGCGAAAGCCAAATAGCCCAAAAAGAACGCGAGTCAAATGTTTGCTTTATTTTATTTTTTCATTCCCCGAAATTAAATCTTTTTAATTCACATTGTTTAAAAATGCTTAATAGTATAAAACTTTTTTAAAATATATATGCCGACAGGGAAAATGAATAGCAAATTCCAAACTTCCACCGACACTAACACCAGTCAATATTCAGATTTTTCAATTATCAACTGCTCAAGAATTTCATCTCAATCATACGTTTGTCAAAATAATAAAATAATGTCTCTTATTAATAAAATATTGATTAAATCAGCACAATTAACAGTCTTGTCTTATGAGTTTTAATGAAGTCTTTAATTTTTTTTGTCAACCATGAAGTCTTTAGATAATAATTTAATCAGTTAATGCTGCACTGATCAAAAAAAAAAAAATCAGTTAATGCTGCATGAATCTGCGAAGAAACAGAGGTTTTTAATGCTCCAAGGAAAAGAAACCTGAATTAAAATAGAGTAATACTAATAATAAAAATCTCTCTCTCTTCATAACTCTCTCCTCTCTCTCAATATGGCAATACATGCTTCTAACCACTATCCCCAACACACACTGTAACTCTCCTCCTTCTTTTTCTCTGTCACTCTTTATCATCTCTGTACTTTTTGTTTTCTCCTTTTGAAGCTTCCATGGAGATGTTTCTATGCAATGCAAGTCCCCGCATGTGATCACCGACACAAGTTATGGCTACCGGAGAAAGAGCTATGTTCTTCGCTTTGCTTGTACTCTTCACTTTGATCTCTGCTGTTCGTTGTGCTACTGATCCATCTGATGGTAACGTTTTCAGCTTTAAGACTTTCGCTTTTCTTGCTTTTAACATCATTGTGATCGTCTCTTTTGAGTGAAACCTGAGGTTTTCTGGGTTTCTTTGTTTCTCCCTTAAAGTATAAGACTTTAGATTCAAAAGATAAACCCTTTTGTCTTAGAATCTGTTTTGCATTAATGTTTGTTTTGATGGTTTTTTTAGAATGTTTTTACTTTATTTTTTTAGCTCAGAAAGGAAAACTGGAAAAGCTGTAAGCTTTATGATAGATTTACTGATAGATCCTTGATTGGTTTCTGACTCTATGAGGTGTACTCTTCTCATTGGTCTAATGCAGTTCAAGCCCTTCAAGTTTTGTATACTTCACTAAATAGTCCTTCACAGCTAACCAATTGGAATAATGGAGGTGGTGATCCATGTGGAGAGTCATGGAAAGGGATTACTTGTGAAGGCTCAGCAGTTGTCTCTATGTAAGAGAATCAGACTTCTGAATTTTTTATTCTTTTGTTTCTTTCCACTTTAACATTGATTTATGATTCTTGAATGTCTTATAATGTTCTTGTTTTTTTTTGTTGTTTTGATTTATAACAGAGATATATCGGATTTAGGAGTCTCTGGAACTCTTGGATACTTGCTCTCAGACCTAATGTCACTCAGAAAATTGTAATTTTTGTTTCTGTTTGTTTGATTGATCTTTGTGCTTTTTGAGGATTTTGATTCAGTAAATTTTTGTCCCTTTCACTTTGTTACAGGGATGTTAGTGGAAACAGCATTCATGACACACTTCCATATCAATTGCCACCGAATCTCACAAGCCTGTAATGCTGTCTTTTGCTTAGCTATCTTACAGTATTTGGTCTCAGTGCTCATTTTGAAACTAACAGCTGAAATGTAATACAGAAACTTGGCAAGAAACAACCTAAGTGGCAACCTTCCATACTCCATATCTGCTATGGGATCTCTTTCTTACATGTGAGTTTTGACATTTTAGATTATGAGATTGACCATAATTCTTCTTTTTGTGCATTAAAGTTTGAAAATGTTAATGTCCAGGAACGTGAGTGGTAATTCACTTTCCATGTCGATAGGAGATATATTTGCCGGTCAGAAATCACTTTCTACATTGTAATATCTCTTTCCTCTCTCTATATATCATATTCATATCACTGCCAGCTTCCATTGAATCTACTGTTGATTTATCCAGGGACCTTTCTCATAATAACTTCATTGGCGATCTTCCGAGTTCCTTGAGTACACTATCTCAACTTTCTGTTCTGTGAGTGCTTTCAAAACTTTCTTTGTTACAACGAGAAACAAGAAGTGCCATTAACAAAACTAATAAATGGTGATGATATCTTCATGTGTGACAGTTATGTTCAGAACAATGAGTTGACAGGTACCATCGATGTACTCTCCGGTTTGCCTTTGACAACTCTGTAAGTTTCATTTACAGATAGGAAGAAAAGCAACCACTGTGTTATCATCACATTTACCACCCATATGTTTTATTGGTAGGAATGTTGCAAACAACCACTTCAATGGATCAATACCTAAGGAGCTTAGCTCTATCAAGACCTTAATGTAAGTTTTTCAAGAACAATCTCTCCACTTCAAAACAAAAATGCAAGTTCATTTATATCTTTTGAATTGTATCCAAAAATTGAAAAACAGATATGATGGTAACTCCTTTGATAACGCTCCTCCAGCATCTCCGCAACCAGAAAGACCTGACAAAAAGGGTAAAATACCTTCTTCTGGTTCCAAGAAACCCAAAAACACCCCTGAAGACGCTAAAGACAACAAGTCTTCATCTGAATCTTCTGGTCTGTCTGGTGGAGTGGTCACCGGTATAGTCTTCGGTTCTCTCTTCGTTGCTGGTATCATAGCACTTGTTCTTTACCTGTGCCTTCACAAGAATAATAAGAAAAGGAAAGTTGGAGAAAGCACAAGAGCTGCTTCTCACACAAGCCTCCCACTTAGTGTAATACCTGAAGTGCAAGAGCAGAGAGTAAAAAGTGTCGCAGACTTGAAGTCATCCTCATCGCCTCCAGATAAAGTAACAGTTGATAACGTCATGAAAAACGGATCTATAACTAGAACGAGATCTCCCATCACCGCTTCGCAGTACACTGTTTCCTCTCTCCAAGTAGCAACGAACAGCTTCAGTCAAGAGAACATCATCGGCGAAGGCTCTCTAGGCCGTGTCTACAGAGCAGAGTTCCCCAGTGGAAAAGTAATGGCGGTTAAGAAGATTGATAACGCAGCGCTTTCTTTGCAAGAAGAAGATTGTTTCTTGGAAGCAGTTTCGAACATGTCTCGCTTGAGGCATCCGAACATAGTTCCCTTGGCTGGATACTGCACCGAGCATGGTCAGCGTCTTCTGGTGTATGAGTACGTTGGGAATGGGAATCTAGATGATATGCTTCACTTGAATGATGATAGGAGCATGGCTTTGACTTGGAACGCACGTGTTAAAGTGGCGCTTGGAACTGCCAAGGCCTTAGAGTACTTGCACGAAGTTTGCTTGCCTTCAATAGTACATAGGAACTTCAAATCAGCGAATATATTGCTGGATGAAGAGCTTAATCCTCATTTGTCAGACTGTGGTTTAGCTGCTTTGAACCCTAACACTGAGAGACAGGTAAATAACAATCATACTTTTGAGCTATAGTTGAATTTGTTTTGATGGTTTTATATATGTTACTTAACAGGTTTCAACTCAAGTGGTGGGTTCATTTGGATACAGCGCTCCAGAGTTTGCATTGTCAGGAATCTATACTGTGAAAAGTGATGTGTACACTTTTGGAGTGGTCATGCTTGAGCTCTTAACTGGTCGGAAGCCTCTTGACAGGTTTGTTTTGATTCGTTAAGTTAACTAACAAACATCATTCAGTTCAAGTTTTCTTTATTAATCCGTGTTGTGTTTGATAGCTCGAGAACGAGAGCAGAGCAGTCACTAGTGAGATGGGCAACACCGCAGCTTCACGATATAGATGCTTTGTCTAAAATGGTTGATCCTTCTCTCAGTGGGATGTATCCAGCTAAGTCACTGTCTCGTTTTGCAGATATCATTGCTCTCTGTATTCAGGTACATTACCGTCTCTAAGAATTAAGCCCAAAAAAAGTACTGCATAAAGTAACCATGTTCTCTTTTCTTTAGCCGGAACCAGAGTTCAGGCCTCCAATGTCAGAGGTGGTGCAACAGCTGGTGAGGTTGGTCCAACGAGCCAGTGTAGTCAAAAGAAGATCAAGTGAGGACACTGGATTTTCTTACAGGACACCTGAACATGAGCACATGGATATCTCATTCTGAGTAATAGAACTACTCCAAGCTCCCAGTCTTCTTTTCATTGGAAGCTAAAAAGCAGCTCTTAAACTCAAGAGGGAGAGAGTTATGCTTAAAGTGGGTTACAGAGAGAGGTAAAGAACGCATCATGGTTCAAACCCAAAAAGTATAAGCTTTGTGTATTTCTGTGAGGATAATATATATTAGAGTACATAAGAAGAGTCTCTGCATCTTTTGCAATCATCACTTTTCTTCTTTTTTTGTATGAATCTGAGACTTTTAAGGTTTTCTATTAGCCATGCCGTGTTCTGTTTTATCATTTGTTTTCAAGATATGCTAAGATAATAATGGTGTTAATATGTTGTGATGACTTAAAGTCAAAAGCGCTCTTCATGTTCGTCTGGTACTCAGCAGACACAAAACAACATTACCCACACAATAAACAGACCTAAAAGTTAACTTAAAAGACCCCACGGAAAAGTCTATACAGACTCTGCCACCATAACTTGTCTTCATCATCTCTCTCTCCATTTTTCACATTTTCTCTAACGTTTTGGAACGCAACATACAGGCATCAGCACAACAAAGACGACAGACACAGGCAAAGAAGATCCTAACTTACTTTAAATATGCACCCGTGAGCTTACAAGTTACAACTTGACAACCCCTGAGCGGCTTTTACTCATGAGAACCAGACGATTTATCTTTTTCTGCGCTTTGTTTCCACCTGTTGACAGCAATTGCCATTGTTAATATCAGCCACAAGCTTTTAAACACAAATCAAGAGGATTACAGGTGCAGAGCTGCGGATGATAATGTTATCTAAGTAATAGAAAGATCTACATAGGAGATGATGACTAAAGAGAGAGAAACGGACCTTGACATCATCAGCTGGAGACGCAGCATACCCATTCTGCGTTTTCTTGACATCCTCATCCGAACTGCATTCAGCACACACAAAGTGATCCAGCTTCTTTGCTTCTTCAATCGTCATTGCAACACACCCTGGATGGTACCTACAACATCAAAATTGCAACTCCTTACCATCAATAAAAACGGATATAATAGTCTCTTCTCTGTTAAAACACAAGTAAGGAAGTTCATAAAAGAAAGACAAATATCAACATTTACCAGTCTTTGCAGCCTTCACATTGCACCATGAGATCGTCTGGGTTATAAGGCATTTCACACTTGCAGTACCTTCAAAAACCAAAACACAAGATCCACACAACAATAATATAAAAACCACTGAAAACAGTAGGTGTTTTTAAGAACTGACTGCTACTTTATCTACCACTTACACAGCAACTCGATCAGGGGTGAAGGCGCCAGTAGCAGCCTTGTACTCAAACCTACAATAATAATCCTCAGCCCCAACGTTTTCAAGCCTAGTGTAGTTCTTGAAGGTGTGAACAATGCATTTCCCCTCAATAGTGTGTCCGCTCTGAACGTCGAAATGGTCAGACAAGAAAAGCTCTTTCGCTCCATGGAACTGCCTCCTACCACCAAGAGACTCCTCAGGGCGGTAATACCAACGACAGTGCACCTTCACATTGTTCCTAGCGTCCGCTTCTATCTTCTCAACACGCGCCACGTACGGTGGCTTGCCGGCATCCGATGGGCGCATCAACACACACTCTCCAGCTGCAGAAAAAAAAACAAACATCAAAAGATTACTTACAACACTGATAAATACATATATGGGATCTCGTGACATATCTAACTAACATTCTATAATCTACTCATAGTAGAGCAAACAACATAAGAAGCTTCGAATGAACAAAGTATGGGTTGCAAGATAATTTATTTACCTGGTAAGTAAATGAAAGACATTTCACATGTGAAAAAAGCACACATTTTTGATCGACATACGTAGCAATAAAACGATATAATGTAACAAAAGAAATGGTTAGAGTTAACCAGCTGAAGAAAATTTCTTCAAAACAGACCAAAAAGGTAAGAAAATTTTACATACAAAGCAGCATAATTCAACAAGGTAGCCAACAAAAGACCACACTTTGCGCCATTACATAAACCAAAACACCTTCTAAAGTGAAGCTACGAAGCAGTGGAGCGAAGAAGACTAAAGAAACAATTGGGAATCTAAATAAACAGACCTAAGCAGACACCACATCTAAGCTAACTATCAATCCCTTCGTTTGTGAACATATACTCAAACACTAAAAATGCTCCAGAATGTATAATTCAACAAGTGAAGTGGAGATATGGGATTTCTAACCTCTGACGACTTTGTTGGTGCCTTTGATGGTATAAGAGTCAAGCTCCTTCCTTCCGGTTTTGATTTTGGAGGGGACACCAGGTCGAGTTTTCGCCATGGAAGCTTAAACAGGGTAACAGCTAAAGGTTTGTGGTTTGTGGTTTGTGGTTTGGTCTGTGTACCTTTGAAATGTACAGAGGTTGAGGGTCTAAGGAGATGAGGAGGATGTGTGTAGATCGAAGAGAGGATGAAGAAGGAGAAGGATAGGGAGAGGGAAGGGAAGAGAAAGAGTAAATCTGGAACCCTAGATTCTCTCTTGGTGGAGAAGATGAGTCATTTGTGATTTAAGGTGTTTTCACTGTTCACAGAGGGGTAGACACTTTTATTATCTTGCCCTTTTATGTTTTTTTCCTCAATTTAATTAATAAAAAGGTTTGTTTTTTTCTTTTACTAAAAGACCGTAAAAAGATCTTTGACCAAAAAAACAGAAAAAAAAAATTGTTCAAAACATTAAGAAGGTAAAAGATTTTTATGTTTTTATTCCTATAATTAGAAATAAATATTAATCAAAAATAAAAAAGAAAAATTATTCTTAAAAAAAACTATTTTTAGTTCGAAATTATCTTTCACTCTTTTTTCCAAATTATTTTCGACATAAAAATATTTTGAAGCCCAAATTTTTTTTAAACATTTTTTAACTGCTATTTAAATTTTAAATCTTAGAAATATATGTACTTTTACAATTTTAATAAAATATAAACTCTAAATCTTAGAAATATATGTATTTTTACATTTTTAATAAAATATTTGTTTTTCATTTTTAATAAAATCTAAATGAGCAAGTGGAGTGGTGTATCATCTCTACTACCAGCAACTGCATCTAATAAGAAGAAGAACTAGGACATTGTGCTAGAGATGATTTTTTTTTTTGGGTTTTTTATCTTTATTTGTAATATTTGTGACAGAAAAATAAAGTGCATTCTACAATATTTATCTAAATAAAATGAGATGGAGTGATATATGAAAATGGCATACATAAACCGACAATCGAAGTTCAAAACTCACATAAACCGACAATCGAAGTTTAAAACTCATATTAGACCCAAAACAACCAAGATCAGAATCAAACTTCAAACAAAATAACGAAATATTTTTAAATGAATTAATTAGATCAGCTCATATTCGTTTATAATGAATCTAGATTTTTCATAATATAACTCCACCCTGATTTATGTACTATACAAATTTCATATGTAAAATTAAATTTAAATCATTTTAATCTGACGTTAAATAAAGTAGACGGTTCATATAATTCACTATATAAGTTAAAACTCTATATCATTACTCACTGAAATGCCAAGTTGAGATACTCCAACTCAGGATTTAGGTTTATTTTGACACTCCTGAACACCAGAAACCAAATCACAAATCTTAGAACTAACGCAATAATGAGATCACTGAACAAACTAGGGAGCAAAAGAAAAGAAAAACAGCTCAGGAACAAAATTATGGAAGACAAACAGCTTACCACAATATCAAAACTTACAAGTCATTATTGATAAATTGTTTTAAACATGCCTTTCCAAAACAATCTTCTAGCATTCTGCCCTTTTCTTTCTTCGTTTTTTTTTTATCCTTTGCCAAATTTTGGAATTATGTTTACTCTTTCTTGCAAGAAACATTTGCCGGAGTTGGGGAAAGGATCGTTTTTTAAAAATTGTTTACTTCCGTATAAATTTTTGATAGAAAATACAATTGCAGGAAAAAGTTAAATTAGAAAGAAATTTACATAATTTATTTTTCTTTGCCTGCCCGTTCCAGTTTTTTACGATATCATACTGAGTCACTGACAAGATCAATGCTAATATTTAAATCAAGAATGGTACCACGCGTGATCATCTTTCGGCAAATAAAATCACTAATTATTCAATAAAACCATTCAAATAATCGTCAGAAACCTAAAAAAAATTTTAGGTGAAACAAAACTACAAATTAATCAAAGCGCATAGCATGTCCAAAAGCAGCCAGTTTGGCATACCAACAGAACAAATAATTAATAAATGTTTTAACGGTCTTTAATAATTGCTTAGAAAAAAAATGTTAAGATACAAATTTGGTAGCCATGACATAACTCATAAGTGTTTAGATTTTGAACTAAAATCATAATCATTTTTACCATGATTTATGATATTATAGATTATGAAAAATACTACGGACAATTATATAATCGATAAATATGATTGTCTTATCAAAATTCACATCTGAATTTTGTTACAAACTTACACACTATCTCATAAGTGGAAAGTTTTAATCTTTCCAAGTCACTTGAAAATGATATCTATTTTACAGAAGTCTTCCTATTGCAGTGAGTTGATGAAAAGGAGATTTTTGTAAACACACACATACTCAAGCGAAGAACATAGAAAGTAGAAACCATGTGATGTTTTTTCCCTTCTTGCCATAAATAGCCGATTATGCGCTTTTTCTTACAAATCAGAACTTTTTTTGGATATTTTTGGAGTGGAACAATACTCTATTTAAGAACAACAAACGAAACAAAAATGTTTCTAGAATTTTTGAATGACTACAGAGTTTGCGAGACCGGCTTGATCAATGGTCTGAAAAGGATCATTAAGCAGCTTAGGTGGGAACCCCATGACCAGAAGACTGTAGCTGATTGGATTCCCCGGTCGAGAAAAGTCAATAAAAGCACGAATGTCGTTGACCGTGTGATGGTTGTTGAACTTAGCCACCAAGCGTGTCCCATCAGCGAGTCTAAGCTGGATAGATGTGGATGGAAGAGTTTCATCAACTACAACAAGACTCTGTGACGGTGATGGAACCGCTGCTACATCGGTGACGTTGCTTAGGCTTTGAGGGGTTGATGAGCTAGCACCACCTAGTGTCCTTCCCACTCCTTGAAATGCAACCGTAGGTTTCTCACGTTCCTACAAAAAGTAAAGAATGTAACATGTTAGATTAGGTTTTATACTTTGATTACTATCATTCAGAGAAGACTCACGGGGCATTTCTCGTCTCTTCTCATAAGGTTAACATGAACAGGAGCTCTTTTATCAGCAGGCTCGAGCTCTTTCGGACATTCAGACTTTCGAATGCTCTGTAATTAAACAAACAACGGTTCAATCATTATTAGCCAATCATGATAGTAAATTTTAACCAAATGAATTCAGTTTTTTTTTTTTTTTAATTTTTTACGTCGAGAAAAGAAGCGTTCTCTGGATCATCCAACTTCCTCAAAGGTCCATCATCAACAGTAAATCCATTAGACCAGAAAACAATATAGTGAATCACAGGCTCGGGCTGTTGAGGAGCGGTTGGTACGCTTTCTCCTGAAAGTAATCTCCCGGTTCCAGTGAAGCTTCTGGAACTTGAAGGACGCTCAAGAGGTCCTTCCACCGCTCCTAGTTGTCTTGCTTGGTTGAATATCTCATCAACATCATCGTGTTTTGGCGGTTCTTTCGAAGGATCCTGAACTAGCATGCCACTGCAACAAAAAAAAAAAACATAAAAACAGAACAAAGATCCAATCAAGTTTCAACCTCAACTGTTCTTTGACGAGAAACCTCAAACAAATCATTCGTATGTGTAGTTCACTAAACCCTCGGATCCAAAGACAAACTACGGAAAAAAAATCTGAAATCTCAAAAATATAACGGACCTTTTCTCTCCGCCGGTGTAGTACTCTTGAGGTCCATCAGAGTCACTGTCGGAGTCCGGTCCTGATCTTCGGTTAAGATCGGAAAGTGTACGGATACCACCGGTCCGACCACCAGAGGGCTTCGACGGTTTCTTGTCCTTTGAAGACATCTCTCTCTGATGCTTTTTCTCCGGCTTGATTTTGTAAAAATAAAAACCAAACTCGAAGCTGAGAGGAAGAGAGATTAACCGGTTGACACGCTAAAAGTTGTTACGCGAAAATAGAGCGACTGTAATATACTCGCTGGCTTGAGAGTTGTTAAGTGGTCACACGCGTTCGTATCTGCGCGTGTCTTTAGTGGAAAGACAAAGGTATAAAACAGATTTGATTAACAGTGAGTTCACCTACTAATTCCTTGACCAAAAAAAAAGAGTGCACCTACTAATTATTCTCTTAATTATATGGTTATGATGTTATTTTCGTGTGAGATATAATCATGGCATCAATTATTTGTACGTTTGTGATAAACTGTTTGTATTATTTTCACTCTAAGACCATCTCCAATGTATTCCTCTATTTTTACCTTTAAAATGGAGAAACTCTATAATAGAGATGTGTTTTGCTCCAATGTATTTCTCTAAAATAGAGATCTTCAAATATAGAGCAAAATATAGAGGAATGCTATTTCTTCCTCTATAAATAGAGGAAAAAATAGCAATCTCTATTTTAGAGGTGAAAATAGAGGTGGGTTGGAGTGATTTTTCTAAATGCTATTATAGATGCTCTAACATAAGTACAAAGTGAAAAAAGTTACTTTGAATCGGAAGTGGAACCACTTTAGTCTTTAGTCTATCTAAATCACTTTTAAAAGCTGAAAGAATCAAACCAAACAACATGACCCATGTTTGTTCCCACTGTCTCTCTCTCCCCACTTTACAAAAAGATCACTCACCACATTTCATGGATGAGTCGGTGAGCCTCCACGGGAGACTAAGCTCGGTCGAATCATCGTCAGAGTATAATATGACCAAAGATGGGTCCGGTGACGACCCTCTAAGCTCCGACTCAAAGACTGAGTCTAACCGGAGCTCTGACTTAACCGCCTCAACGGGACTGTCGGCGGTCATACGGGTCTTGTCTGATTATATGCTGAGGACGGAACTGGGGGAGATGGAGATGATCAAGGCTGGCGAGGCAGCAAGGTGGGAAGCTGAGAAGAGAAGGATGGAAATGGAACTGGAGTTGACTCGCATAATGCTTCAGACTCATT
Organism: Erucastrum elatum; assembly: GCA_900406325.1. Classification (NCBI taxonomy): domain Eukaryota; kingdom Viridiplantae; phylum Streptophyta; class Magnoliopsida; order Brassicales; family Brassicaceae; genus Erucastrum; species Erucastrum elatum. The sequence goes on from OVBX01000616.1 coordinate 30,543, forward strand.
TACAGGCGACAACGCCATTACTTGTTGAAGAACACGATATTTCTCCGTCGCCAAGGAAGAGGAAGAGATCAGAAGTTATAGAAGACGAGTCCTCCAACACAAGGTCAGATCAAACCCCTATATTCATCTAATTAATTAATTAGAGAAACATTAACAACAGAGGTTCGTTATGTAATGGATGTAGGGAAAAGAGTTTAGCTTTATTGGGATTACTCCAACTTAACCTGATCTTCTCGAACTCATTGACCTGAAAAAATGCAAAGTGTCAAAGTCAAAATATCAACTGGATTGATGATGACTTACGCTCAGAAACTCTCTTTTCATTCTTGTATTATTTGTGTGTGTTTACTATACTTATAGTTAGATGTTTACCCTTTTCTTCCAACGTCTCCAGTGAATAAGATTTTACAGTCTACAGGCTATGTTCTTAGCCAGAAACAGAAATAAGATGTGTCTTTTTGAACGATATTACTCGCTTAACAAAGCTCGTACGAAACCTTTTTGCAAAAAAAAAAAAAAAAAAGCTCGTACGATATTAAACCGACGTCGTTTCATTAGCCAAGTATAATCGCACCCCTTGGCTGATTCTCTTCCTCGAAGAGCAAAACAACAGCCACTTGAAGTTGTTCAATCCCAAGGAAAAAGAATGACTCTACAGAACGCAAGACACTCGTTTGGATTTTTCAAAGAGTGTTTGTAAAGCAACCTATGGAACTTGGCTCTTAATGCAAAATCTAAACTATAATCTCTACATTGTGAATTTCTTTACCAACAAGAGGTTCACTCTATATCTACCTCCTATTGAGTCAAAGGTGGTGAACGAAGAATGGAACCGAAGCACAGCGGTATTGATAGGATAGTGTCCACCGTGCTTTGGATTGACGACAAAACCAATGATTATGTGGTTCTATGCAACGTGGATAGCTTGCATGTGGTTTACTACAAGAAATCAAAAGGATATTGGAAGGAAATCCCTGAACTTCTAAATGTTATGACATGGTTTACAATGATCACAGGCTCTACTTGTTAAGTTACCATGGTGGTTTCAGCATCTTCGATTTTCATGGAAAGATTCCACTAAAAACCATTCAGCGAGTATTGAAAGTGGAAAGCGTCTATAATCATCAAATAAGTAGTCGATTGAGCACTCTCGCTACAAAGCATGTAGCCACAGTGACAGGAAACATCCTCGTGGTTCAAAAAATGTGGAGACCAGTTTCTAGAACCTGGTCCTTCATGGTTATCAAGCTTTGTTCGTCAGGGAATCTGATGGAACACCAACTGGGTAAATCTTTGGGAAACGAATCGATACTTTTTGATCAAGGCATCACTGTCCTCGCCAGCGAGGCTGATGGATTCATTGCAAATTCCATCTACTTCAGTGGTGAAAAGGACACAAAGGATATCTATCGTTTTAGTCTCAAGACAAAGAAGATGGAGCTGGTGCACAGATTTGATGGTTCTTCAGTTCAGTTCTCTAAAGCTCGATGGTTCATACCAAGTTTTACACATGCATGATATCATGATGTCTACAATCTTTTTTAACTAGAATAAACATGTTTGTTCTTCACTTATTAATGGTCCTTATCTAGAACAAATATTTTACTTATATAAGTCTTCCACTAATTTAAACTTAATATTTCAGCTAATAAGTTATCAACTGTCTATCATATATGAGTGTTTTATGCAAAAGTTTGAGAAAGTAGAAGAACATATTGCATAAAACTTTGGTCATAACTTAGATGGAAAGACAAGGGATACTGTAACCGGTAAGTCACATATGTTTAAGGATATCTCCAATTATGTTCTATTTTTTAATGAAAAATAGATAAAATAGAATATGAAGTAGAAAATGCTTCGGTTCAACTTTATATCTCACTTTAAAATATATTCCATAAATAAAGTAATTTATTTTTTTGGTTGCTCATTTCCTTACTTTGGAGGGAGACATGAGTTTGATTGGACATTTTTATTACATATTCGATTTTCCTATATTTTGGAAGAAAAAATAAAATTTTAGATTGAAGATGCTCTAAAAACGATTAATAAATAGGAAAATCACTTGTATAGAGAGTCCTTCCATAAAGAGTAGAGCAGTTACCTTCAGCTTTTTTTTTGTTGTCATCTGTTGTTATATTGATTTTCAACTGGCACAAGGCATTTTACACTGAAACTGGCTGTCGTATAGAACGACTCAACGACACCAGAAAACCAAAGCCGACGGTTAAAAGATACAACCCCGAAGACATAAGCCAACGATTACCAAGAGACAATCTTGGAGACAAAAGCACAATACGAAACACTTAAACTAACAAGCAAATTTAGCAAATATTACACAAACAAAGACAAGAAACTAAACACCTTAGACGAAACTCAAAATCCAGCTATAGAGAGAACGAAACCGGCCCGATATATTTGTATAACCGTTGCTGTAGATGTGCCTCCAATGTCTCCACTGCTTCACCGACCCCCTTCAAAACCAATTAGACTTGCCATTGGACTATGAAGAGAGGAAACCACACGCCTTCTACGCGCCTCATCTCCTTTGACTCCTTCCAGATCCAACTCGAACTCACCATTGGACTCTGCAAAAGCTCACAATGCGCCATCTACGCATCCACCGCCACGACAAAGCTAACCAAACCCTAATTGACACGATCATAATCAAAACAGACGGTAACCACAAAACATATTGTAGATCTGACGAGATTGACAGCCATGGAATCCGATTTGAAACTCTCCACTTCAATCCAAAAATTGAAGCTTTCGACCGGATCTGAAGCCTCCATACTAAGAAACAAGACTTAAAGCAGACAAAACAAACATATAGAATAAATATAGTACATCTGACCGGCGGTGGTGCCAAAAGAGCCACCATGTGCCGGTCACCGGAGCCAAGAAGACAGAAAGCCTGAGGAGGAAGATGAGTCGCAGGGAGAGAAGAGGAGAGAGAAGGAAAAAAAAAGCGTGATGTTGCATTTGCAGCTATTTTGTTTTTATAATCTATGTAAATTTCAGTAAATAAATATGAAAAACACTCTAGATTAAACAAAATTTTGGTTGTTCTAGTAGTGTGCTTCCGATTAAATCTTTTTCTGGACCCGTCCTAGTAGTTACCATAAGAATCCTGGTGCTTTTGAAGCTTTTGAAGCACACACCTAAAAGCCTTTCGACAACCAGTTTCTTAATTTGCAGACATTTTGCTTCTGAGCATTGGCAACTTGGCATATTCCAAGAGGAGTGATAATCAGAGAATCATCATTATATTAGTGTTCAGAAATTGGTATGCTTTTACAACAAAAAAATAATGGCATATAGAAATTGGACTGAAGAAACCCAATTTTCACAGAACGGAGAAAACTCTAATTCTTATAACATCGATCTTCTCCGTTTCTCCCGCGTTAAACATGGAGGAAAAACATAACCCCTTAACTCTAATGATCATCTCACAGGGAGATACAACCAAACCATTGTCGGATCTTCCTCTTGATCTCTTACTCTTATTAATGATATGATACGATTCTGATATGATTAACGTTAAACTTTGTGGGACTTTTACTTAAAGAATCCACTTTTGCAATTTGTTCATATTGGACCTTTTAAGACCTTTTCTTTATGAGTAAGCCGAGAATGTGAAAATCATCGGATCATAAAAGCAGCAGCATCGCGGTTTCTATAGGAGTTTTTAGGGGGGTCTACTTCTGTCTATTTCTTTCACTATTTTACGGAACCTATGACATGTGGCGGTCCGCAATTGGTTTCGTTTTTATTGTTTTAATCGGAAACCCAAAAAGGGTTTCGCTTTGCGGATGCTATAATAATCAACAGACCTATCTACAAAACATTGAAAAAGATCCAGCATACGACGTCGTATTGTTAACTAAAGGACAATTAATAGTGGGCTGGAAGGACTGGGCTTGAAAAGCCGACATTAACTGTGAAGAACAACCTATTTAAAGTCCAAAATTCTTTCAGTCGTTTGGATTATTTACCTACAATCTTTCAGAGATTTCCTCTTGCGTCTATCAACTCAATATATGCCATGGCGAAAAAGAAGCGAAACCCTAATTCTCACAAGTGTCTCAACTCATGGTCGGAGCTTCCTCTTGATCTCTTGAATACAGTGTTCAAACGGCTTGGCTTTGCTGATTTCCAACGTGCTAAATCCGTGTGTTCGTCTTGGCTCTCTGCTTCGAAACATTCCACGCCCAAAAAGAAGCACACCCCTTGGCTGATTCTCTTCCCCAAGGACGACAGCAAGCAAGACAACTGTTGCACCTTGTTTAATCCCGAGGAAAAAGAAATACTTTACAAAACGCAAGACACGGTTTTGGATTATGCAAAGAGTGTTTGTAAAGCAACTTATGGAAGTTGGCTGCTCTTGATGCATGATCTTTCTTACAATCTCCACATTGTGAATCTCTTTACCAGAGAGGTAATCATTCTACTTCCTATGGAGTCACAGCTTGGGATGACAAAGGAGAAGAGAACAAAACCAAAGAATAGGATAATATCCTCTGTGTTTTGGATTGACGAGAAAGCCAAAGACTATATAGTTCTATGCAACGTAGATAAATTGCATGTGGTTTACAAAAAGAAAGTAAACAACTCTTGGAAGAAAATCCCTGAAACTTCTGAATGTTATGACATGGTTTACAAGGATCACAAGCTTTACTTCTTAAATGAATATGGTGATTTCAACATCTTCGATTTATATGGAGAGGTTCCACAGCATACACTTCGACGAGGATTTATGGATGGGGTCCAAAGTGGTCAAATAAATAGTCGATTGAGCATTTATGCGATAAAACTTGTGGCCACAGTAACAGGAAACGTCCTCGTGGTTCAAAAAATATGGAGATCGCTATCTATGACATGGTCATTCCTGGTTATCAAGTTTTATTCATCAGGTAATATGATGATAGAACACCAACTGGTTAATTCTTTGGGCAATGAGTCGATGCTTTTTGATCAAGGCATCACAGTTCTCGCCGATGAGACTGATGGACTCATTGCAAATTCCATCTATTTCAGTGGCTGTGATGATGAAAAAGACAGAAATGATCTCTTTATTTTTAATCTTAAGACACAAAAGACAGAGCTGATGCACAAATTTGATTGTTCTTCAGTTCAGTTCTCTAGAGCTCAATGGTTCTTACCAAGTTTTACACATGCATGATATCATGATGTCAATACAATGTTTTTTAGCTAGAATCACTTATTAACGGTCCTTATTTTGAATAAAAGGTTTTACTTATATAAGTCTTCCAGTAATTTAAATTTAATATTTCACCTAATAAGTTATCATTTGTCCATCATATATGATTGTTTGATGCAAAACTTTGAGAAAGTAGAAGAACAGATTACATAAAAGTTGGGTCAAAAGACTCAAAACATAGATGGAATGACAGGGGATATTGAAACATCAAAGCAAGGCCAAGCTCTGTTATCTGTCGATGCTTTCGTTCTGCCAAACTGTTCTGCTGAGGAGTGTGAGGACAGGAGAGCTGTTGGTGAATGCCATGAAGCTCAAGATGTTTGAGGAACTTGTGGCTTATGAATTCACCTCCTCCATCACACTGAAAGGTTTGTATTTTGGCTTTGCAAACATTTTCGGCAAGAGCTTGAAATTTTAAGAAAATATCATAGAAGTCTGATTTATTTCTTAAGGGATAGAACCAACAAAATCTAGTGTGATGATCAATGAAAATCACATAGAAACGAAAGCCTTGAACAGAAGCTACAGGAGAAGGGCCCCAAAGATCACAATGGACCCTTTCCAAGGTTTTAGAAGCTACAAAAGTTGAATCAAAAAAGGGTAATCTACTGCTCTTTCCAAGATGACAAGCTTCACAAACAGTCTTGGAACTTTTGTTGATGAAGATAGCCTTATTTGAGGAGAGCTGCTGCAAAACTAAAGGATTTGGATGACCGAGTCTCTGATGCCATACTTCATCACTCGCACTGATCTGCCTGTTGGAGAAGAAGACCTGAGGAGATGATGACCGCAAGGAATACAGACCCTTATCGTGAGGTCCCTGAAGAAGAACCCTCTTTGTTGCCTTATCACAGATACGCACATTATCACAGTCAAAA